>DWPV01007204.1:0-10862 GCA_018251915.1 Urbanus proteus proteus
AAAATAAAATTAATTAAATGATAATTGTACTGACTGTGTTCCACGACAATAACCAGTTTCAAAAATTATAATTTAGTTTGCTAATCTACTAAAACGTTCTCTTTAGTAACCCGAGAAACGCTACCACCCGCACTCTGAACGAAAAAGCTATTTGATTTGACGGTTATCTCACCTCCAACGTTTATATTGAAACTTAGATAAATATTTACTTTATCGAGTCTAATTTGGCACGGAACCGGCCACCGTATGTTACACTGCACGGCCCTTTTAAATCAGAAATTCAAATGAAGTATTATTACGGGAAAATATTCAAACTTCGATGATTTAACGTAATAAAAAAGAGAATCCAATAAGGAATATCGTGATTTTCTTTGCAAATTTATAAACAAACACCAAATTATAAATTTCTTTTATTATTTTTTCTATATTTACTTTAAACTTAATGTGTGTGTACAACAGTAGCCAAAACTCAAGAAAACTATTAGTATCGTTGTCGTTGTTGAAAATAAATTTCATAGTAACAGTTGACAAAAATAATACTCGACCTATAAATTACTTCAGTATAATTATAAGTACAAGTACTGTGATTTTATTCTTGTGAACTGTTTCAGGCACATTCATAGATAAACGTATATATAGGTATTTTAGATGAGGTAATGTCCTCGTTACTGCAAACCTAACAAACATTGCGTTGAAGCTTTAGGTACATACGGTACATATGAAACAATTAAAACAAAAAAAAAACAAACATGAAATTTATTCACCCTAAAAGTAAAAATGACGACCTACCGAGACCACCGTTAAAGTAATGACATACATGTCATGCCACCAGGCTCGCCTCTTGCGCCGGTTATCGCCGCGCCCGTGTTTTAGTTTACGTTTACATTACAAAGCACTTGTTAAGTAAATAAATACACCCGCTTTAAAATAAACTTCACTATTAATCCTTGACTTAGTATCGTTTACGTAACCGTGAGATCTTTGGACGCGGTCGATGATTTTATCTCGTAACCACACATGTGATGTGCACTAGGAACGTCATTCCTATGAACTTAATAATAACAACTTTTTGCAATCTTAAAACTTCTCAAGTGACGTAAAAAGGTTCCCAAGTTAAACTAAGTTTGTAAAGTCAGTTTAGTAAAATTAATACACAGAATACAATAAATATCAGTTGGCTAACATAAAACATGATCGTGGTTGAACATTTGTTGCGTAAACGAATTTTAATACCGATCCATTCATCGAACTGAAAGCAGCACAATTAGGTGTTTCCCTGAAGCCCGTCACGACTTCGCGTCCGCCTGCGAACTGTCATTACAAAAATAGTGGCCCCAGAAAGGGTAGACTAAGACACGGCCCATATGGACCCGAGTGCTGCGTTGTTATTTTAATTTCTTTCCTCTGTCGTAGAATACGGCTCGCTTAAGCACGGTATTATTAATCACATTTTGAAGATTATTTAAGGAATCTAGACTAGTGTTATTTTACACGTCTGAAATTGGGCGATTTATTTTAATTTTTAGGTGAACAGCAAAAATGTTGACCTATTTCAGGCAGCTGTACCGTTGAAATTAATTATATTTCCCGTAGATCTAGAATTATATTTACGTACTCACAATGAGAATTATTTCATTAGTGTAGCAGGCAGTGAGTGGTAAACATATAACCACTCACTAATCAATGTAGTAAGTAAGACAAAACGTCAACGTTTGTGCAATGTGACCCAACAACGAACACCCAAATTGTAACAATAAATCTTTACTTCAACATGAGCACAAATTAGACAAGCTTGACAAATAGACGCGACGGAAATAGTAACGCTGACAGTGAAACACACGTCGATCTGTTCATACCTAATGGTCTCAAATTCCATTTTTCATTTTAGTTTAAAAATACACGTATTGGGATGATTTTATAATATGATTTGCATTAAACGTTGAAACGATTGAATACTAGATAATAAAGAGTTTTGAGAACTTTTCTGTACGAAATGTACAAATATAAATTAGACAATTGAACTACTTACTTATTTCACAGTTTTAAGTATTAGGACTCTTTTCCAGTGTCTATCAGTTTAAATAATTCCTGAAATAGAATTCACGGCATTTGAGAGTTGTGTTCTTATAACAGCGCGTCTGACCCAACACAAACTTTTTTCTATCTTCGGTATAGAATACTAACGAACAAAAATATTTGTCTAAGTTCGAGAGATGTTTATTCGGTAACCTGTATGCTGTCACGATGGACTAATATGATGTAGGTACGCCAGGATCGTAGGGAGAAAAGGAGCAAAAATGGGGAGTTGACCTCTATAAATTGATTTTGAACATGTTTGCTGAAAGGTGGGCCTGCGGTATTTAAAGAACAATTAGTCGGTTCCTTCCCAGCCCTTCAGGCAAATATTTGCCCGTTCCCGCCAACCCTCTTTTGGGCCGCACCGCCGCCCTGGGCGTTCGTTGGAAATGGTTTGTAGCTAAATGTTTGCTCATTCACCCCTATATATGAATCTATGTGCTCTTCCCCTGCTGTCAAGCCACGGTGAAATTATACTTAACGATCGATGAGGAATTGTGAATGGTATACGTTTTTGTCGCACCATTTGTTCAGCTCTATTTCCATTAATATTTAATGCACAAAATATCAACAAACTTGTAATTCTACGAGTCAAAATTTGTAACGTACTTGGAAATTATGTTACGTATACCAACATATACAGGATCTGATACAGGTAAATATAGGTACTTCTTAGTGAAGTTTAAAAAAATGACTTTATATTTAAAACCGTCCCAGTATCTATCAAATCTCTTTAGTAGTAGAAATAAGTCCGTCAAAAGCTCTCTTAGTATTTATATATAGAGAACGCCAATTTCTAATTTGTGTTTAAATACCTAACACATGACTTTTTTCTTGAAAGTTTAGAATTATATCACACGTTTCAACGTTAATTTATCAGAATGAACAATATAGGTATGTTATAAAAGGAAATTAAACGCCCTACAAAAAGACTCTTAATATTTTCGCAATTTAAAAATTCCACTTTAAGCATTGAGATATGTATATGTACTAAAGTACTAGAGAAGACAACTCAAAATACTGTTGTGCCTCACTCACTTGTATTCCAATTCACTCAGTCGTTGATAAGTCGCATGCGGTTATTTAATCGAAAACGCTATAAAATATCCTTGAACGTGCTGAGATACTGTAGTTATAGGTAATTTAAAAAATCGATAAAGTTCACTAAAGTAACATTTCACCCGTAATTTAACAGATTTTCTTTATTTGAAAATTTATACAATACATAATAATTATCACGCGTCATATTGTTTTCAAAGTCTGTAATATATGGATGACCTTATTGAGTACCTATTGTAGCAATTCTAGCGCGTCAGTTTCAAAGGATACGTTAGATAGTATTAGTATTGTTTCAGCGCTGCAGTAGCTTTAAGGTATAATACTAAAAATGAAACACGATTTTTGCTCGAATTTTCTCAAGTACCTACTTTACTACATAGTACATACTAGCTTTTGCCCGCAGCTTCGCTCACGTGGACTACTGAAATGGGGTGAGGATTTTCTATGTATTAAAGCATTTGTGTACAGAATTAGTTAAAAACCCGTTAAGTCATTTTTGCGTAAAAGATATTTCAATGTCTTTAAGTCGTGTTTCGGAATTATATTGAAAAAATGTTACTAATGAATATAAATTTAATACATCGGTGCCTGTTTTGAAAAAAGGCGAAAGGCATGAGTTGAAAGATTTTCTCTATGTTATGACTTGGAGATTAGATGGGATTTGAGTTAGTCGGTCACATTTTAATGTCGGTTTACACTAGATTAACCGACCGACAATGTTATGATTTGATTGAGAATAACATGGCATAAAATTCATGACTACATTTAAACAAACATAAATTCTAATAAGAGAGCGCCGTTGAGATGTTTAAATATATTTTAGCGCCTGTTTAATTGCTGTACGGAAATACAGTATACAGTTGGATAAATGTGTCGCGTTTTCATATTATATTTTCATGCTTTTCATAAACTTGCAGTCTCAACTTTCTATGGAGTATGGAGGTAAGATAAAAAAAATCTTATTATATCTCCATACCCAATTACAAATTGTACAATTGTAGGTAGGTACGTTAAAATGTGCAAAAATAAAACACACCATTCAAAATCTTCGTTTTTTTTAAACTAGATAGATATTACGATATTATAATAGTCGTTTGCTTAGTTCACAAATCCCGAAGTTAGTTTAGAGGGTTTCCTAATTTTTAATATTGCAATAAAACCTTATACATAATAACATTATATAAAAATGGCTTAATTTAACGCGTTACATTCAGAAAGTGCATATGCAGTACAGAATTTAAAATAGAATAACATTAATTGTTGAAAATAAAAATGTGATTTAACAGTGGTGGGCCACCACCGCGCGTCGCCGGCGGTCCGCTCCGTACCTACAAAAATACCGGAATGTAATTAAATGTAGATACGAGTAACTTGGGCTTTATAGACGGCTGCACACGCGCTGTTTGTTTAATGTGTTATAGACGTGTTTTTACGCAATCTGGAAGTCGTAAATCGCGTGCACCAAATTATGTCGTTTACCAGAGTGAAGATATACCTTTATACGTTTATCGTTTCGTGATTTCTGTGAACACCTCACGCGTACTTTGGGTTATACTTAATCGATAGTAGGTAATATTAATTAGGTAGTAGGTATTATTAATACTAGTAGGTAAAATGATTAAGTAGGTAAGGAATTAAGTAGGTACATTAAGGACTTCTTTACCAACTTATCATTTATGAAACGTGTACAAACGTTACTTTTCAAAACCTTAGTTACTTACCTTCTTACTTAAATAAGTATTTATCACCTACTGAACTACCTTGGAATGTTGTAGTACCCAATATTTTGTATTTTTTGAAATTTTCTATTTACCTATTATTTTAAGTTATATTATTTTAAATAGGTATATTAAGCAAACAAACTTTTAACTTACCTATTACGCGACGTTCCGCGCGTTGTTGTCGCTTGAGCTTTTAGCCTAGAGCAGACAAGAGCTGCAAAAACCTATACAGTGCCACTTCTATACCTCTCAAAATTAGCAAGCTGAAGTGGCACGGGCCGGCCACAATGCTTGGAGGACTAATAACTGATGCAGAAACGACCACTTCCCCGATTTGCCCTTCCTACCGGAAGGACCAATGACAAAGAAGGCAGACATTCAGAAGGCACTACCATTGACCTTACCTTACATTTAAGGATAATTAACCAATATTTAAACTACATTTTCATTTACTACTTTCGTTTTATAAATAAAATACTTCATACAAGTGTACCGTAGAATGTTTGTAGTAATTGACGCTCTACATTTTATAGGTAGGTATTAACCATAGGTGCTTATTGGAAACCGCGTTAGCTTCGTATCATAACCCTGTTGGTGAGGCGTAGCTCGTAAAATATTGATGTGTGGAGGGTTATATTGTCGATCATTACTTGCGGCTCGTTACCAATAATAAACTTTGTTTGATGTGTTTCGCGCCATAGGTGACCACGTAGGGTAAACTGCGGCATTCACGTTTAATAATTTCCCAGTGCAAATACCCATTTGTATAAAGTGGTATTATTTTGCAGCTCGCATTATCGATATTCTCAATGTACCTATACGAAATCTACTCCCTTTCTGTGTATGCGCATTGTAGAAGGCGAGTAAGGAATTAAGCTATCTAGAAGATAGTCAGCAGTCTGTAACTGTCTGAGTCCCGGCATGGTCGGTCGTAATTTTAATTTAAAATTTTACCTGTTATTCAGTCATATAGAGAGCTGCGCAATTTAATAAGTACCTACCTAGGTCCATGTCACAATCATATTGCTTTACGGTTGGCAATGGTTTCATTACCGGTGCGGTCGGATGCGGTTAGATGGCTATTGACCCATCAATCATTTGTTAAACCTACTTAAGAATAAAATTCAAATTAAAATAGGCATATCCAAATATTTCGGTAAAAGTTTGCGATAAATACAGTTATACATAAATAATTAATGTATCTAGAGAAATAATAGGATTCTATAAACTTAATAAGGAACTATTATTTAAAATCAGGTGATTAGACTCCGGCGACATCACCGTCACACCTATTTCTACCTTGTAACGGTAGTGTTAAGCACTGCTGTGTTTTGGCTTGAAGGATGTGGTAAGATACTTATCCAAGGCGTTCTAACTTAGCCCTCAGGGGTAGCAACGTATTTGTGGTCAACCTCAATTGAGACTCCGTTCTTATTTGGTCTATAAAAAATGTCAATGAGCGGCAGTGGCCACTTACCATCAGATGGACTGCATGCTCGTTTGCTACTCTCAAGTTCTAAAAAAACTTAGGTACTAAAAATATAACTTTTTATCACAGTAATTTGTTAAAAGTTCAATTTTATCTCACCTCATAGTAGAGTAGCTAATATACTTTAATCTCGAATACAATAGTGCAGGTAGCGACATAGTTTCTTAAAGTTTATAAAGATAAGCCGCGATCAAAATGCGCAACAATTGTCAGGTCCTGATGCGGGCAACTAGAATTGAATCTATAGCCCGGAGTAATGCGGCGAGTAATCCACCTCGCGCGCCACTGTGCCCACGGCCATTCTATACATACACCCCACTATAATCCGCAAAAACTAACAATACCGCAATTATCTACGCACAAATACTGTCAGACGCTTCACTACTTACTTTATCGTGCATTATAAAACACACGGCTCTTATCTAAAAAATACAGAACAATTTCGGTCTTGCGAAACTTTTTTACTCCCCCGTAAATGTAACAATAGATAGACATCACGTTTAATGCAATTTAATAACAATAAAGCAACTATTTCAGCTCTTTTATAGGTGGTCTCCTTTTTTGGGTCCGATCACACACAGAGTTGGGTTTTGGGTCTTGTTATTATTTGTAGGCAATTATACGGTCGATTTATTAGTTATTGATAGGTATTTGATAAGGAATTTTCGTAATACAAGTAAATCATACATTGTGTATTAAAGTCCTAAAATAATGTAGGTACCTATATACAGTTTCATATTAATTATTGTTATGTTTTATAAGGTTAAAGTAGCAAACAGGCATCTAAATGTTGGTACCCTAAGGTACCTGATAAATGGCTGCTGCCACACATGGTCATCAGCCATTCCATTCAGAACAGGAATCACGGATATAAAAATATAGACAATAGGGGGCTTTATTTTATTTGTTATATAGATAAATATAATACATATAATGTTTGTACGTACCGTTATTAGAAAAGGTACATCCCAAACTAACTGTTTTAATTTTTTTTACATAGACTCACTTATTATAATTAGTAACGTAAGATTACAAGACAACAATTACATGGTTCCACTAGCGTATTATTCGCCAATTAGTGGCACATAAGTACGAAAAAGAGTTTTTTGGAAGAAAAACCCAAGTCCGGGATAAAACATTTATCGTCGAAACCCAGTCGGTTTACGCCAGACGAAGCATATTTGAAAAAATTGCAAAAAATTAAAACTGACATGTCATTTTGACACCATTCATCCCGTCCGTCCGGACCGGATTTTTTGTCTCAGATATCGTATTAGTGTACTTTTTCGTTAAACTAAAAATATACGGTAATTCCCGGAATATAGAGTTCAAAATTGTATTCAGTTACAAAAAAATCATACACGCTGTAGAGCTTTTTCTCAGCCGTATTTCTTAATGAATTCCTTCGGCCACTATTCATGTCATTTGTAATGTAAACAAAAACCTTCGTCAACATTTTATAAGTTTAGTGTTTAATGGCTAAGTTTTTTTTTAATAAGTTAATAAACTAATGTTACAATTGGCACACTGTTAGGCAGCGATCGACGATCTAGTCTAGTGCGATAAGGAACTCGGCTCCTCAATCGGGGAGGTCCGAGGTTAGAATCCTGCGCAAAAATTTCAAATTGTATACGAGTCCATAATCGAGCCAAGACCGCCAATTTATCGTAAGCGACGTATTTACGATTTTTTTCACTCAAAATGGCATTTTAATCATCACCGATATAGCCATGTTGATGGTACGCGAAATAATGAGTTCCCATCACTTAGCGTGATGAACTATGACGCAAAACCTTCTCACTTCACGCAACGGAGAAGATCCGTGCCCAGCGTAGTGGCAATATCAGTTGATGATGCTTATTGGCAACACTTATTGGTTTATTTATTGTGGAAAAATAGAGTTTGTATTTTATTTTAAAATTAATTAAAATTGTACTTTTGGAAAATTGCATTCATATTGAAAACACAATACATTTGCCTATCTTCCTGTATTATTTTCTATCTATTTGCAAGTACACATCACACCAATTAAAATTGTTGGTACAGAACAGACAGTGAGTCGACGCGGTTCAAAATGCGGGGATTATGCAGGTTTGTACGCTTTTGTTCACATTGTCCTTTGCACAAGACAGAGGTGCTCAACTTATTCACATTGCGCTTCAAATAAAGACACGAACGTATCAAATATTTAAATTAATTTAATAAACACATTAATTTACTAGAATTATTTAGTATTTATATACTTATTAAATCAATAAATAAATAAAAAAAACCAACATTATGTTAAGATAGATTTGCTTAAAAATTCAAATATTATTGATACAATGTAAGTTATAGGCATAGTATAACTCTGTGGTTCAGTTTCAAAGACACTATCGCTCGAATTACTCCCGACTACCATCTAATGTTACTGTTAAAAGACATCTTTAAAAGTAGGCCCTATTTCGCCCTTAATCCATCTTAATCTAAAGCATTTTTACATAGCTGAAGGTTAAGTAATTTTTCCGAAGGCTATGAAAATATTGACGTATAGCAAAGTTGAGTGCCGTTGGTTCATCACATGCAATACAGGATAAGCGTTTACGCGTCGCTGGCGCCGTTATCTCCCGCCGCAGCCCGCTCCAGCAACCCCTTCTAATTTTATCCTCGATACGCTTTTAATTCGAAACTGTCTGCGGATCACCATATTTTACAGCCCTTTGTAATGACGTTCGATTGAGTGCTATCAACTCGTCGGGGATCGTTCTAACACAGAGTTAGTATCGAATAGACAGGCGAGGAACATTCTCATGCCTTTTTCAGCTGCCCATAAATCTCATGTCGTTAATGGAATTAAACTAAAATATCAGTATAGGTACGTATTAAGTACATATTACACTAGTGAGGAAAAAATACACTATAAAAACATCTAAAAGCTTATTATATTGATAATTGGAAAAAAAATGAATTTTGCATTGCAAACACAGTTTTGGGAAGGAAAAGAGATCAATATCTTTTAAGTACACGAGTTAACTCCAAATTCACCACCACTTAGGTTCTAAAACTGATTCAAAGATAGTATTTTTTTTAAATGGAACACACGAAAGATCTTTTATTCTATTCAACGATTCAGTCCGATCTTTATAAAATATTTCATTGTAGTCATTGAACGCAAACATTTAGCTAACGAAAATTGTGAAAACAATACTATAGCGATACTAGTTTACATTCGCTCTATGGTTTCAATTTAGCCGCTAGAAAAATAACGGACGGACGAACGCTGTTTTCTTACTGAATTGAAAGTTTTTTATATGTGCAACTGGTTTATTCTAGGCGTGCGAACTAAAGTGTGGTAACGACGGTAGAACTTGTTAGGGCCAAAATAGGTAGTAATTTATTTGTAAATGTAGTTTTTGTATTTCGATCAGTATTTATTTGAATTATAATACCTGCCTCCTAAGATAGACGAAATTCTTTTAAAGTTTCTTTCTGTAACAAAAACAAAAAACAAGTAGATTAAAAGCATTATTGGTAAGTCCGTTTCCACCACGTATCGATAATTCTGTACCATTATAATGCAGATACTTATTTGAATTTTTATAGGTTTTTTTTTTTAACATTTCAAAGGAAGATAATTAAACCTATGTAGGTATCGCGCCTGCCATACATTCCTTAATAGGAAAAGCTATGAAAATAGTTACTTTCCATTTCGGATCATGAATAAAGTTCACGTGTGCCTAATCTCATACTTCTTCATGGGCGCAATATTCGAGAAAAAACCGGTAGTTTTCACTACACGTTTTAATATGTATATAGATGAGGCGATTTAATTTAATAGTTAATGGAACTCTTGGTGTTGATTAGAGACATTAATAGACGGCAGTTGCTACATACTTAGGTGGACTGCATACTCATTCGATACATATAAAGTATGAAAATTATGCATATAATTACAGTCACCACAAAAGAAAGGAAGCTTTACGTATTCACATTCCAACGGAAGTCCGTATAGCATCGATGGCTGCCAAATTTATCACATAAACACATGAGACGGAAACGCGAGATGGTTTTCTTTGACTCCTGTCATCAATCTGTCCTCTCTTTGTTTTGATCAAAAGGTTATCGCAACTAATGCGCGGAACGTTTAAAGATTTGACGACACCTGACACAATATGACGATTCGCTCTCAAAGACGCATTACTGCGAATCACTGACGCAATTAATAATACGTGGAAATTAGTCGATATTAATATTAATTATTCCATTTTCCTTGAAATTATATTTTTTGTTAGCGTCAATTAGGTTTTAGCATTACGAAGTGTGTAAAGTAAGATATTTTTTTCATTTTAATTGTTCACTACACAGTATTATCGATTTAAACATGCAGCCGTTCCCAATATATCTGAATAAAAAAATAGATACAGAAAATAAATAGAGTTCTTTTTAATATACCTATTTGGGTATATTTAAAGGTGGTAGAACTCTACGTAGTTCGACTCCGGCGGCACCACCGCCACACCTATTTCTGCCTTATAACG
>DWPV01007205.1:0-10860 GCA_018251915.1 Urbanus proteus proteus
TGGGTCTGGTCTTAACTAGTATTTTTCAGTTTTTCTGGTTTTAACTAATATGGTTCGACCCTCGCCACACATATTCTAGGGTTTCGATGGATGCAGGCTAACTTCCAAATGGCTATGGCGACGAGGACTAAGATAGTCCTCAGCAGGGCCAAGCATCATTGATCTGCTTCAGTTAAAACCTCCTCAGTGAATCTTCTGGACTGTGCAAAAAAGCATACTATATAACAAGTGATTATTTGACCAATAAAATGTATGGTCTGATGTAGCTCCAGCTCCACATGTTCTTAGAGTAAGATGCCATTGTAATTGAAATTCTTTTTTTTTAAAGATGTATGTTATGGAGTTTTTTGCGCCACTTCTCCATAACTAAACACCTTCCGAAGTGGTAGTAAAAATAAAATAATATTATTGACGTTCAAAAAGAATTCTTCTAAAGAATCTACTTTGAATAAAATATTTTCGATTTGATTTGTCACAGATATCGGGCGGCAGTGAACTTACCTTCAGGTGCACTACACGCTCGTTTACTAGTTCACTCTAATACTAATCTCTCAGTTATTTGCAGAAAAACTAAGGACGCTTGGCACGAAGAGATAGAAATCCGCGGTCAGAAACTGTGGCGGCAGGACGACTCGCTGTCGAACATGGCGCGTGGTCGAGTCCTCGGCAAGAATAAGTCTGATAACGAATTGATTTGAATGTATTTGGTATCTTGAATAAATTGTTAATAGATGAAATGCGTAGTATCTTTTAATGTACGTAGTGAAGGTTGGCCTGTATCCCACAACGTAATAAATTTATGTGTAAGTCGATGATGCATTAATATAGGTCAATGGTGTAGGTAGGTACTTCATTAGTACTTTCGTTTGTCGTGTTTATCGGTAATATGCAACAAACATTCACAACCGTATGGTCAACAATAATCAAAGTTTAATTGCGGTTCGCGCTTGATTGTAGTTAACCTGGGTTTTTACCCTTTCATTGGAATAAAAACTACTTAACCTAGTCCTAGGTATTTATCGATTTTTGATGTTTGACGACCACTACACGTTTAATGACCAGCGACAAAAAGATATGCTATACTGATAAAAAGTTTAAAAATAAACAAACAGTGACATGATAGCAAATTTATTTCATTATCCTATTAATGATATATAACTAATACAGTACAGTGTAACCGAAAATCAACTGTTGTAAACTAAACAATTCTGTTACAGTTATACAAACATTTAGGAATAACCTAGCCTAGTCTAGCCTAGCCTAGGCAGCCGCGTTGGCTAGCAGAGACGCAAGATCTGATGTACACATACAATAGGAAATACAATCTAAGGTATTACACCATAAATAGTTATGATAAAATTTATTTATATTTACACTGTTGTGACCAAAACAGATAAGACACGATTTCTAAGTACTGCAACTAAACAGCTTGCACGTATATCTCACATTATTTAAAAAGAAGCCTTAAATATCGCTTCCGCATTATTTTTGCGATTTATAAAAAACAATTTTGGTGTATGGATTTTCATTGTTGATCATTATGCTTTCAGACAAACTAATGCTAGTCCGTTATTGATGGTGAAAACATAATGGTAGCAATGATCTATGATTGATTATTTATATAAGATGTGCAGTTTTTAAACTAAATAAAAAAGTATCTGACAAAAGTATTTCTTTAAGCAGAGCGGAAGCGATTTTAAGCATCTATGAAATCATAGCATCATAAAAATAGTCATACTTTGAAAATTGAGACATTTGAGAATTTTGAAAGATAATAATCAAATACAAATAAAATTTAATTAATTGAAGATCGATAAAAAATTATAGGAAGTCAAAACATGTACGATATGATACTACTCACAGTCCACATCAACTGTACACTGACCATCAAATTTTACACCGAGAAATTATCAAATTCAACTGGGTAATGATCGAGATTTAGGTACAATTCAGAATATTCATTACAATTAAAATCTTCGAGATAAGTAGACATAATTTCAGCTATTTGACAAGACTACAATATAATTTGGTAAACCATTACACCAATAGCTTTAAAAATAAAAATAATGTTTCATTTTATTAGCTCAGATTCTAGTGTTACCCATGGAGGTCTTAAATCTTAAGCTACGTACCATTTAACAATAATGCCAATATAAACAAATAGTTCGTGATAAACTTATAGATTTATAAATTATAATATAGACATACACGCTACATAAATATTTCATTACTACGACTCCATAACAATTGCAATCTCATTGTTAGCCTCGCCACAACGATTTCCCTTTTATATCAACAACTAAACCCACAGTGGGATTAAACTGCCAGTTTTTGCCCAACAGTGGGCAGTGAGTGTCTGTACTTCTATATACTTCAGTTTTTTTCGATATGTTGATACCGACCTACGGTTTTTTTCAAAGTTTTATTGTTTTTTTTTTGTTTTACATAAAGAGTTCCACACGATAATTCTCTTACAACTTTCTTACTTAAATATTTGAATTTGTAAAGTAGTTCTGCTATTGAGGACTGTAATATACCTTCAAAACACCAGTCATTTTCCTATTTTAAAAATAAAGAAAAAAAATTAAAACTAATTACATCTATGCAAGATTACTCAATTTGTCTTAATTTGGATACTAACTACACTGACAAAAGATTATATTCTCCAAAATATTTTTATATAGTAAGTATACGTTCATACAAAATAAATACACTGAATTAAAGACAACAATTTCGATTAAAAACATGAGTTTATATGCGAGTATTAACCACAAATTTTAATGGCAATGTGGCAATCTTCCATAACTGTTCCACGATTTCAACTGTCCCGATAAAATTATATTGCCTAAATAATTAAAATACAATACAAGTAGAATTTGTTCAAAAACAGTTTAAATTAAATTAATAGTCCTATACATTGTTAAAGGGGGACACGTAATGTCATTTTTTGTTTATTTCTCTATGGAATGAAGTGCTTTACATAACTGGCTTTTCGTACTGTGATTTTAAACAAAATAGTGTATTTCATTCTTTACAACTGCATTAGATTAAGGACGGAACTCTTAAACAATTCTCCGTGACACCGTAAAAGGACAATCACTAATGACAAATGTAGCAAACTAACCGATATCGAAGTTAAACTTCTGTTCCGTAGTCTTCCGTGTGGCACTTTTGAATCTGCATAGAGGGCAGTCGGGAGAATCGCTTGAGAGTTCGAGGCCGGGGCGGGGTGGTTATGTGTTCCGTATCTTGCCCGGGACGTAGTTCTTGTCGATGGTCGGCTCCTGCAGGAACATGTGGAGGCAGCGCTCGTTCTGCGCTAGGGGGTGGCCGGCTATCTTATTGATAAATACTTCTAGACCTGAAAAAGAGAATTATTTTAGTTAGTCTAGAAGATTATCAAAAGTTGTGTGACATTCCAACAACACCAAACCAAACAACACCACAACCAATCCACACCACCAAATCATGACCATAATATTGTCTAGAATGTTTTTCTGTAAATTCAGAAAAAAAACGCAGCCTATGAAATTTTTTACAACTTATTTAATAGTGTATCATAAAAATAATCTTTGAAAAGTTTAAGTTTCAAATATTCATGCAGAATAATACTTGAATTGATGTTGGTCAGTTGATTTTTATATCCTTTTAAGTTAAATTTTGATTAACAACCGACTAAAATTACCTTTTCTGCGGTCCTCAATAAATTCCTCCTCAAATATTCCATCATCACCTCGGAAGGGCAATTGTCTCTTCAAAGCCTTGCCAGGAAGTGGTGGAACTACGATCTGTAATCAAATGTTGAAATTATATATTATCTATACAAATAAGTAAAACTGAAACATCTGTTTGTCATTTCAAAATATCAACTTTTTACTCAATGCATATGAAAGTACTCGTGTAAAAGATACCAATAACAAATATGACATTTAAAAAAAAATGTCTGTGTAATATTTTGTTATGATAACTTTTTGTCACATCAGTCATATGCAATAGTATGACACAAAGATTCCAATGATAATATTGAAAATATCTTTTATCATAATTTATAATTATCTTTTATCTTTGGCATTTTTGTACATCAGACGACTTAACGTCTTTGACGGCATTCTTTCTCGTCTTATATTAACAGAATTTCTTCCTTACTTTACTTTACCTTAACAAAACTAGGTATGAATATCTGTGAGTCATTAAATCAGTGGGTGACTCAAACCTTATTATTCTCTGTTATTTGCCATTTCACTAAAATTAATTAACAATCCACATAATTATATATAACTGTAATTCAAGATCAATTTAAGAGTATTAATGATATTATAAGATGAAGATGGGTCAAAGTAGGATAGTAATGGGTTTATGACAAGTATGTCAATGATTTGCTATCAGGTGAACTCCGTACCGAGTGTGTATACTAAAGTGAATAAGTTGACATAGATAAAAAAATATATTCTACATTAGGTATGTTTAAATACAGTAAATTTATTAAAGACGCTTATGTTATCCGAAATTTCCAAGTAAAGTGATATTGCAAAAAAATATATATATAAAAGCATAAAACAACGATTCACAGATAAAACTCAATGTTTAAAATGACTGCCCTGAAAAATGACCATTTTCGATTTGTCAACTTATTCACATCTGGTACGGAACTGCACGCTACTTTGTTAATCAGCAATTAATTTTATAAAAAAAAATAGAACGTAAATCGTGAGCAATGAACAATCATCATATCAAGTAAAATACCAAGTAAAATAGTTATTCATATTAATGAGTAAGCTCTAGTGACTTCATAATTAATATAATAGAAAGTAGGCATTGAATACTACAATACGGTATTGTTTTATTCAGAACTAGCTTCAGTCTATGGCTTTGCACGCTTCTCTACTATATAATGGATGTTATTATACATATAAATCTTCCTCTTGAGTAACTATCCATTAAAAAAACATCAAACTTTTAATGATCTAAGCATACATAGGGACAGACAGCAGAAAGCGACTTTGTTTTATACTATGTAGTGATGATACAGGTATTGTTTTATTCAGAACAGTAAAGGTCCAATGATTATATTCATGGAGAGGAAACTTTGCAAGTAATTTTAGTACAACAAATTTACATCTATGTGTTTGAAGTGAAATATTGTGTCAAATGGTCAACAGACTCTTATCTAAACATTGTATTCAGCAGTGCAAATATGCATTGAAGGTTGACACTTTTACATTCAAATCAAATCAATCAAAATCAAAAATATTTTATTCAAAGTAGATTCTTTACAGAATTTTTTTGAAGGTCAATAATGTTTTTTCTTCCACAACCACGTCGGTGTTTAGTTATGGAGAAGTCATTCATATTAATAAGCGCAAGAAACTACATAACACACATATGTATACACAATTAAGGTGTACTTTTTTCGAAATTTTATTAAACAATAGTTTTAGCCAACGGCTCCACACGCATTAAATTGCATATAAACCTTCCTCTTGACCTTCTTCCTCTATCTATTAAAAATACCTTTCCGAAATCCGTTGCATAGTTTCTAAGATCTACGCATACATAGGGACAGACAGCGGAAAGCAACTTTCTTTTATACTATGTGATAGTGATCTTCGTTTTCAAATCGAAAATTTGGAATTGCAATATAGTTTGATGATGAGTCAGTATCTTAGTGATAGATTTCTATTTGTTTAGTTGGCAAGTATGAAAACCTAAATATTTTCCTTTAAATAAAGAACCTTATAACAAATTAGCATTATTTATTATTTATACAATCATATGCATGCATGCTTGCATGATTCATCCACTGTTGTTAACAAAGTATGCATATCAAATACAAGGTGAGCAACAAATAAGACCGATTTACGTAAACGAAACCGTAAAGGTTAAACATTGACCTGATAGCAACAAAACAAAGGGAGTTAAAAAATGTAAATGTTATCAGTGAAGTTCATTACCACCTTACCTTACTATCTCGTTCTAGCTCGTTTCTCAGCCATTCGAAGTCACTGTACCGTCGCCTCACGCTCGACTCCTTCACTTTGAACACGGGCAGGTTTGTCTGCAAGCAGGAAATTGATTATCGTAGAATACACCGACTACTCATCAATCGCGCGCCGACGATACGCCCACTACAGCCGCCCGCCACTGTCAATATCTCACGACCAGTTAATCTAATTACCTCACAATGGCATCGGGCCACTCCGACCACTTACCCTCATGCGAACTTCGTAATCGGTGTAGCGTTTTTTCCCTACACCCATAGTGGTCACTGGGTTTACCACGTCAATTTCTAAGAAATTTGCAGGCGCCGCATACGCATCGTCTAAGGTCTGCTTCTTAACGTTTAGCCGCCTCGTCGCGTCGGCTGTTGTGTCCTCAGCCATCATAACGCTAGTTTTGAAACAATCACAAACTTATTAAAAAGACGGATCACTAATCAAAAGGAAATGAAACTGACATGAATGAAACAGTTTTTGACGTTTGAAAAAATATGGCGATATGTCAATGTCAGCGTTGTTTTTAAAAATCTACCATTGAGAAGTACCTCGTAGTGTACTGTCCAAAGATACATACCATAGATATGCCCGCTCCATACTTCAGACGCGATAACCTGTGTTTGCCTTTTAATCAGCGACTTTCGCTAGACTGCGGCTCGACTCGCCGCAGTCGGGTGACGTACGCAGTGAATAGACGCTTTTCTTCGATATGTTATACCAAATTAGGTTGAGCCCTTGCATAGCTCACCGTTATCTATTCTAAGGGTCAATTTGATTTGTACGGATATTCAAGCACTGGTCAGCAGCAGTTACGCAAAACGCAAACAGTTTTTGAATGCGCAGGGCTTATCTATGGTTATATAGATCTTTGGTACTGTCATTTAATTGGGATTTTCAATTTTATTTAGATTCGTGTTAAATTAAAATCATTAACTGTTCAATTATAAACATATAGTTCTCCATCAAAAAAATATATTTTGTCAGAAAATCGTTTTCCAATTTAAATAAATTTATTGGCTGTACATAAAATCTACCCAATAAATAATCTAGGGAGCAATGGCAACATTAAAACTTAAACTTTTTAAACCGAAGAATGCGAGGATGAAGAAGGTACGATACTAGTTATGCCAGTTTTAAACCACATTTCATTAAAATTAAAAGGCTATTATAAGAAGGTATGCAATGAATGCAAATTTATTACTCACAGTGCATCATATGAAGAAAAGTCTGGTGCAACAGGTCGTCTAATTGTAACATGCAAATATAGAGGCATTTTTTTCTATTTAGAACCAAGCAATCAATTTGATTTTTGTACTTCCAACAAAGGTAAGTTTGTTCCTTTTGCGTTACTTAAAATTTCTTTATTTACAGAAATAAAACGGGATCCATAGATTAGTTACACGACTCACGATTTTAATATATCATCATACCTACATATTGGAAGCGGTTTATTCCGAAGAAGTTTCACCCTTACTTCGTATCTTACATAATAATTTTACTGTACCGTCATTTTCTGTTCTCAATCATCTCAATGACTGCACGGTATTTAATTATAATGAAACAAATCATAATTCCATAAACTTATATTTATTTATTCACACAATTCACAAGAATTGGCTCATTGGGTCCTCTTCTCTTCTCTTCTTCATCTTATAGGCCTCCAGCTCCTCCTCCGTGGGGGCTTGGACCTGCACCATGCTGTTGTAAGGCCTCTTCCTCTCATCCACTGATAGAAGGTACTCGGCATGCTTCTGTTGTCTTTCTTCCATTTCAAGAGCCTGGTGGTAAAAATAAAATATAATGTTTGATGCTTTATCGTTGACTGTGTCTGAAATGAAAACTTAACATATCTGTCGCTTTATAAGTAACTTCTGGTTTATAATAAGGAAACAAACGTTCATGCAGTACAGCTTTTGTGGCTACTGCCGCGCATGGACATCTGTAAACAACCCCAGATAAAATCACAGTCCTACCTAGCATTGACCAAAGATGTGTTGCTACCTGTGAGGACTAAGCTGGGACCCCTTGAATAAGTATGTCTCCTTACCACACCCTTCAGACCAGAACACAGCAGCTGTGAACACTGCTGTTATAAATCAGAAATAGGTGTGGCAGTTTTCCGCCGGAGTCGAACTACAGAGGGTTTTACCACTTTTAAAAACTAGAATATAGCAGTGCTTAACACTTAGTAGACAGAAATAGGTGTGGCAGTGCCGGTATCGAACCAAAAAGAGCTCTACCATAACTAAGTCCTCCATTAATTTCATTAACTTCAGTAATTTATCAGTTAATATACAACATTAAAACAGTACCTTTTTCAACTTATCCTCTAGTTTCTTCTCTTTTTTCAGGTCCTTCTTTTTCTTCTTCTTAGCCTTCTTTTTGCTCTTCTTTTTCTTGCTAGTTCTCTCAGTCTTGGAGCGGCTGTCGGGCTCCGAGTCAGATGAACTGCTGTCCGAGCTTGATGATGATGACGACGACTTGTCTGATTTGGCTGAAGGTAATATTTAATTTATGAGTGTAACATACAGTTTCGGTTTCCAGGGTAGTTGTGTAAAATATGAATTTAGATTTCTGATTCGAGTCTGCTTGTTTGACTAGATGTCTTTGTAATTTTCTACTGCTGAATTTACACGGGTATATCTTGTGTAGTTATGAGTATAGATATTGACAATTACTTAATAGAAAAAGTCAAAACCAAGCACAGTCTTATAAAATGTTACAAAAGAATAGACTCTGAAATTTGTCGATAAAACACAAAAAAGGTCCTCATGTTTGAAAATTCTTTCTTTTTTTACTTATGATACTGAGCCCCCCTCATGGGATCCGTAATAATACAAGCGGTACTTACCTTTCTCTTTCTTTTCAGTAACTTCACTGTGCATTGTGGGTTTAGCACTCTGTTCCGGTACTTCCATAACCACAGATTTACCAGCTTCACCGACACAATATGACATCTGAAAAAAGTATTTATGAAAATGTTAATATAAAATTTCCTACTTAATTAATTCATTCATCCCTCGGAAGCATTAAAACTCTCATTTCGAGGACAGACATATATTAAATGTGATTTAGATATGCTTATGAGAATTTAAAAAATTGAAATAATATGGAAGCCTCTTTAATTCATTTATCAGTTAATGTATATCGCGAATTCATACACGGTTTTTTATTAGGTCCATATTGCTTTATCATTAAAATATAGCTCTACAGTGTTTCTCACGAAACCAATTTCCGCCCGATTGTAACTGGAATTGGGTCGACACTAGCGCCGATTGAGTTCAAATTTGGGTGGATATTGGGTGAACGAAAATAAATTTACTAAAGGAAGTCACATACACTTTTATTTTAACAATTATTAAGACATTAAATCATACCAGTCACTTATAACGAATTGTAATTCATACCATCCATCCAAGTGTATTGTATAATTGAAATTATGAGTAGAAAATGACGCCATCTTTGGCAGATTGGAATTTTCATTGGTCTCGTGAGTAGTGCTGTTGTAAGTAGTAAATATATTTGATAGCACATTAGTCGAAACAGAATGTAATTACCTTTATGAAAGAGTGGCAACACTTGAATCCCCACTGGCCGTCTTTCCAATATGATCCCCACACTGACGTGTGATTGTTGATCAGCACATCTTCCTCATATTTGCTCCTGAAACATATTTAGAAATTGAGATATGCACAATGACAGTTCACCGCAGGTTTCATATTAAAGCAGTGTCATCACGGTCTACCGAGTATTCTTCAAGCCTCGTTTGCATGGATTCCTAATGAGATTTGAAATTGATCCCAGGATTTGGCATTGATATTTGAATATGTTATGTGCTTAAACTGCCATGATCTTTTGTACGTATATAAAACTTGGAACTTGATTAGTAGATTGCGGATATGTGTGTAACTCGATTTCACATAACAACATTTTATGTGGATCATTTCTGCATAACAGGGTCCATTTTTAAGGTGACATCAACTAAAGAGTAAAATTTTTTTTTTATATGAACGAAGTAGCAAACGAGCATGCAGTCCACCTGATGGTAAGTGGCTACTGCCACTTATGGACATCTGTAATCAACCCTATATAAGATCAAAGTCCTACCTGAGGTTGACCTCAGATGCGTTGCTACCCCTGAGGACTGAGCTGGAACCCCTCGGATAAGTATATCTCCCTAACCACACCCTTCAAACCAGAACACAGCAGTGCTGAACACTGCTGTTATAAGGCAGATATAGGTGTGGCGGTGGTGCCGCCGGAGTCAAACTACATAGAAATCTACCTTCAAAAGTTCTAAAGGTGTGGTTCAACCTCGGAGGCACCGCCCCAATGTGGTCAACCTCTGGTAGATTTTTTATCTTCTCTGGGGCGCGATCATATTCTTACCTAAAGGTCTTTTTATGAAGTAGCAAACGAGCATTCAATCCATCAAAATCAAAAATGTTTTATTCAAAGTAAATTAATAGAATTTTTTTTGAACGTCAATTTCATATACCACTTCGCATGTTTCTTTATGGAGAAGAAGCGGTGAAAGATATTCTTAACACACATCTTTAAAAAACGGTAAATAAGGTGCAAAAAGAGCGAATTCTCTTGTGTTGCGTCCATAGGCGACGGTGACTACTTTCCATCAGGGAGCCCGTGTGGTTTATTGCTAGAACTTAAAAACAAGTAGAATTTATTACTTTTTTTTTGCGTTTCAATAGTTTATTTATTTTTAGTACTAATAATATAGAGACAATTAAAATTAAAATAAAATTTTACAATTTATATAATTTAAAAAAGGTAAAAAACTACATAATTATATTTTAAAATTAAATATAAAAAACCGCATCCAAATTACTGTCCCTAGGAAGAGTGCCCA
>DWPV01007206.1:0-10860 GCA_018251915.1 Urbanus proteus proteus
ATGTCCATGGGCGGCAGTGGCCACTTACCATCAGGTGGACTGCAAGCTCGTTTGCTACTCAAATGTTATAAAAAAAATATTACCTTCTTCATCTTCATCAGAGTCAGGTGTTACTTCCATATCAGACATTTCCATAGGACCATCGTCATGTCCATACCTCTTAATAATCGTTCTTTTTCTTGGCTCAGTAACTATTAGATCTTCATCTTCTTTCTTTTCAGTTGTATCAATTTCTGCTTTTTTAGCCCATTTATTCCAGAAATCAGGATCTCTTATGTCGATATCTGATCTCTGGTCGGCGGCAGCAAAACTGGCTTTAGAGAATGTAGAACCCTTTTCGGATTCCATTTGAATTACTTGTGTTCTGCGAGCTAGGATCATCTCAATGTCTTCTTCACAAAATTGATCTCCAGCATTATCTTCATCCATAACTGCACCATATGCCCCTTTTTTAAGCAAATCCTCAATTTCTTTCTTAGATAATTGCTTAAGCCCAGTCTCTTTTCCTTGAGTTGTATTCATACTTTGCAATATAGCTTTATCTAACCCCAGTTTCAATGAAGCTTTATCAAACATCTCCCTCTCATAAGTGTTGCGACAAATCAGTCTATATATTTTAACCATCTTTTGCTGCCCAATTCGATGACAACGAGCCTGCGCTTGCAAATCATTTTGTGGATTCCAATCACTATCATAAATTATTACTGTATCAGCTGCAGTTAGATTGATTCCTAAGCCACCAGCTTTTGTGCATAATAAAAACACGAATCGATCAGAGTCTGGTTTTGAAAATCGATCAATAGCCTCTTGTCTTAAATTACCTCTAATGCGCCCATCAATTCTTTCATATGGGTATTTCCTGAACACAAGATAATCTTCCAGGATATCCAAACATCTTACCATTTGACTAAAAATGAGAACACGATGACCACCCGCTTTTAATTTAGGAAGTAGTTTGTCAACCAAAACCATTTTACCAGATGATTGGATGAGTGCTTTATAATAAGCCTCTTTGTCTTCGCCATTGCTTTGTTTATAGTCAAATTGTATCTGATCTTCAGCTCCATTAAGAAGATATGGATGAATACAACACTTGCGAAGCTCCATCATAGTATTCATCAGATTTGGAATATTAGCTGCAGATGCAGTTCCCTTCTGCAAAAAGCTAAAATTTCTTTCAAGTATAGCTCGGTAATACTTTTTCTGTATATTAGTTAATTCAACTTCTATGATAGTCTCTTCTTTAGGAGCCAAAGTTTTTTCCACATCTTCCTTTAACCTCCTCAACATCATTGGTTTTAGCAATGCTTGTAGTTTATTTACTTCCGATTCACTTTTGAGTTGACCAAATTCTGTTAGAAAAGCGTCACTACTGGAAAACTGAGCTGGTTCCAGGAAATTAAGTAAAGAAAACAGTTCATTAACATTATTTTGCAGAGGCGTACCAGACAGCAGTACACGGTGTTCTAAATGAAGCTGCCTCAATCCTTCCAATAACTTACAGTTACGATTTTTCAGTCTATGGGCCTCATCTATAACGCATATTCTCCAATTAAAAGACTTTAATTCCTGAAAGTCTGTAACTATTATTTCAAAAGTTGTGATTAGTACATTAAACTTAGTGATTTCTTTTATTGCTTCACCTTTTCCGTTTTTATAATAAAATTCGTACTCTTGTATCATGCTTTTGCTTTGTTGAGATCCATGATAGACTACAACATTCATTTCAGTCCACCCTTCAAATTCTCTTTGCCAATTAGGTATAGTCGACAATGGTGCAATAATAAGGAACGGCCCTCTAATCCCATACTCCCAAACGGAATTTACGAATGTTAAGCTCTGTATAGTTTTACCAAGACCCATTTCATCTGCTAATATACAATTACGATTATTATGCCAAGAGAATAGTAACCAATTTAAACCTTCTAATTGGTAGGGTCGCAATGTATTACCTCCTTTATATAGAGGCGATTCTTTTAATTGGGCCCAGTTATCAGCTGATGGTCTTTTCTTAAATTTCCATTTGTCCTTGGGTGGGATTTCACTAAACACTTTATATTGTTTAATTTTATCTACATCAATATCTTCTTCTAATTCCCATGTGCTATCTTCATATTGCAAACTCTTCCATTTCACTAAATAGTGTTTAACAACAGTATTGTTGGCTGGATCTTGATTTTCTGACATGTCTAGAATTCTTTCGACTTCTACATAGTCTGGATTAAATGGTTCGTCGTCTAAGAGTTCAAAAATGTTCAATTGTTGAGCTTGTTTTTGCTTGAAGCGTTTGATTTTTGAATATATCCGTTTATCTCCTTTATATAACTCTTCTTCAGTTTTCCATTCACAATGTAGATATGAAAAATTCCTGTACTTTACAAAATATTCTTCAACATCCACCATGGTAGGCTTTTTTGTTTTAGCATCGCCATTCTCCTTTTCTATCTCTGTTTTAATTTTTTCTTTGTTTTCTTCTTTTTCTTTGTCAACTTCAATTTCAGCAGGTGCTACTACTTTCTTATCTTCAAAATTATCAGGATTTTCATTATTTTCTACGGGTGGTTTCACCACTTCGTCGTTAGCAGGTTTTGGAGTCTCTGATGTTCCTTCTAAATTTATTTCAACTGGAGGTACTTCAATTTTTAATTCTCTTTTGCCCATACGGCACGCAAGGACGTGTTGTACTATCATCGAATCCTCCTCTGTAGTGTTAACATATATGTAATTAGGTTTCGGGGTACCCTCCGGTCTTATTATTTCTTTGGTATCGGAATTTAAATCTTCGAACTCTTTTTCTTGTTTTACTGGTGTCAACGTGAATTCGTCATCAGACAATCGCAGTATAACATCGTCCGTATATTTTTTGCGTTGAGTATTCCTCGCCGAACGACGCTTTAGAATATCGTCACCTTCAGGTGGAGGAGAAGGTGGAGGAGTGGACATCATATCATCAGGTTCTCCATCTGAGTCAGGTATTAAACCACCTCGTTTTTTCTTCTTGCCACTTGCTGCTTTCTTTGTAATCATTTTTTTACAACTACCACTAGCAGATGATCTCTTCTTAGATCCCTTCTTCTTTTGACAACTTATATCCAGATCATCATCCTTTTCGTTTTGTTCTCGTTTTGCTTCAGCTTCTTCAAGTAAATCTTTTATAGCTATTTTGGAGACGGGAATGTCGTCAAAATCAGTGACATTAGATTCATCTAATGGTAGTTCTGGGGCAGTCACCATGCTTTTGTTAGGGTCAGTTATAAGGCTGCTATTAAGTGACATATCACTTATATTATTATCTGTACTATCTTTTTCTAGTAATTCATTACCAGTAGTAGTATCTGCTTGTATTTCAGAAAAACCTTTTTTAACGTTTCTCTTTCTTTTAGGAGCATTCGGATCTTTCGGTTGCCTTTTCTTCCGTTCTTTGACCGGTTTATCTCCCATAATTTTAGGAACTTTAGGCTCTTTCGGAGTACGGGGTTTTCTTTCTTTATTCTTTCTTGGTCCTCTTTGCTTTTTGACCTTACCATCACTAAGATCATCCATAGAAAGAGCACTACTGTCTAAGTTAGTTACATCTTCGGTCATTTCTAAATCAATCTCTGAATTGCTTTGTAATCCTGTACCTGCAGTAACACAATCTTCTGATACAGGCAACTGATCAAGAGATTGTGGAGTAGACATTAGTTTATCTTTCTTTACCCGAGGCTTCCGTGGCTTAGCAGGACCTTTCCCTCGTCCTCTACCAGTTGTGCTAGTTACTTGTGGACTTTCTACCATTTTTGTACCATAAATGGGATTCTGCAAAATGCAGTTTGGTCCCCCATTGCATTTATCGTTTGTTTCATGTTGTTGGAGGATCGACAATCTTTCTTGTAGACATCTGACTTTTTCTTGATTTTCATTTGATGGAGGTAAACAGTAAGTTTCTTGAATTTGCTGTTGTAAAGAAATTCGTTCCTGATGGTGGGATGGTGGTGAATACATACTAGACATGGGTCCAGCTGGATGTGTTATATTCGGTCCCATAATTATCATATTTGGATTCATATTATGAGGTACATTCGGCATAATGCCTGGTGGAGTGCTTTGAATGTTAGTAGCCATTCCCGGGTGTACATTTTGACCTCCCATTGCCATACCTACTTGAATATTTGGAATATTAGTGGGTGTATTTGTAGGTACATTGGGTATATTGCTAGAAGTATTTTGCATATTCTGTTGTGCATTTCCGAGTACGTTGGGTACGGTAGGTGATATGCCAGTCATAGTTCCTTGTGGATTATGCACAGGAATTGTTGAAGATACATTGCTTGTGTGCTGCAGAGGGTGAGTTGTTTGAACATTTAAGGAAGCTTGCGTTCCAGGTGTATGACCACTTTGATAAGTGGATAATGCGTTCAGATTTTGATTGCTTTGTATACTTGATGATATATTAGGAGATATATTGGGAGGTATTCCAGGTGAAATAATATTTTGAAAGGTATTACTCTGATATCCTTGATTCCTAGGTAAACTCAATGATGACCCCTCAAATTTCGGAACTGTATTAGGAGTAGTGTTTATTGCTGATGGATGACTTAAAGGTATTTTTTGTGAGCTTGTTTGAGAATGTTCACTAGAAGGAGTTAATAAATTAACAGCAGACAAGGGTGTACCTTGATTCCTTAATTGCTCATTGTCGCTTGGCTTATTTGATTTTTCAATATTTCCGAGTTTATTTTCAGAATTAGTTTCTGCTTTGACAGACATATCATTTTTCTCCTCTTCTTTAGTACTATTCGAAGCACTAAAAACAGAATCTGTAGACTGACCTCCAAGGGAACTTTCTTTAGTTTCCTTATTTTCTGCAGGATTTATGGGTTTTGACAATGAAATCATAGTATTACTAGGTGTATTTACCACATTTTCTTGGGCAATACTACTAGGCGTAGCCTTAGGTGCAAACGAATTAGTATTCATTTCTTCACTTAAATTGTCTGTGTTAACTGGGCCCATTTCCATATTTTTATTTTCTGAGCCAATACTCAGTTGCTGGATATTTTTAGTGACTTCAGGTTTTATAGTAGATGTTGGTGCTGAAGGCTCAGCAGTTTTACCAGGCTGATCAGAATTTTCCATTTGAACAACATTATTGATTGGGGTTGGAATTTTTGTAGGATTCCATTGTGACGGCGATGAAACAATGTGCCCAACTGCTGGCGATGCTGGATTGCGTTGGTAGGGATATTCTCCTCCAGTGGGCAAAACCATTTGTTCTAATGCTTGGAGAGTATTTTGTGACGTAAATCCACCAGACACTGGTGGAGGACCAGCTACAGGAGATTGTACCAAATTACGTGACCCATGAGGTGAGGCACTAGGTCCTTTAACGGGTGACATGACAGGGCGCGGTGAAAGTTGAGGCTGCCCTTGTTGCCTTGGGGATACTTGTGCTCGTGGTGACATCTGAGGCGATAATTGTGGAAACGGCGGCCGGTACTGCGGACTGCCAGTTTCTAACCCAGATGGTTTTACAGCATTGTACTGATTTGACACATTTACATCAAGGGGATGTTGAACTTGATGAGGCTGATAATTCATTGGGTGATGAGTTGACGCATACGGCATTTGTGAAGGCACACCGTGTGATGGACCAACAGTTGACGACGGCACTGGCGGTTGACGAGATACGTGATGCAAAGGAGGCGCACCAGCATGATGGAGGTGGGGATTGGGATGATTTTGTATTCCAGAACCAATCCCCCCTCCATGGCTTGCCATACTTTGGTGCGGTTGGTGTTGAGGTATTGGTGGATGGCCCTGTTGAGCATGCGGTAAGCCGTATTGATGAGCATTTACTTCCATTTGTTGATGGTAGGTGGGATGTTGACTTATCCGAGCTGCAGCTGGAGGATGCATTTGTGTGTAATTGGGATAGTTCTGCAATTAAAATAAATTTATTAGAATTAAATTATCAAACTAGTTTTTAATGTCCAATGCATAAATGATTGCTCTTTCTCTCTCTTGGCTATAAAAATTGTTGTGTTAGTACTAATTTTTTCTTCATTAATGATTTACCTGTTGTTGTCCATAAATTTGTTGTGATGAAGGCTGTGGAAAATGAGGTTGTCTTGGAATATATGCCCCATTTTGAGCTTGTAATCCACCTATCACAGTCCTATAAAAGAAATAATAGCTATTCATTGCAAAAATTGAATATAATTTTTAGTAAATTTGTAATAAAGGAAGATCTAAGAAATAAAATAACTATACATGATTTATCTTAAAATATTACCTGCTGAGGTGAGTATTGATGCATTTTCTGTTGATGTTCATATGAGTGTCTATAGCCTGGTGTAATGGGTGTGTATCGATTAGCCCCGGGTGCACCGGACCACACGCCCATATCACCGATACCTACACAAATTTAGCTATTAATAGCAAATACTAACCATATCAGCTAGATTTTCAATTCTTTTTAAGCAAGAAGTAAATAGGTGGAGATTTCTAATTTTCATTTTTCTTTTGAAACTAAATTGACAATTTATCCAGCAATGAGGTACATACTGCTTTTGTGTGATACTATCAATGATGACCACACAGATAGGAATAATATACACAAATAAAGGAAAGTTTATGTTTATGCATTTCGTTAACTTAAAATATTTTGCGTATGCAGATGCACATTTTACTTTAATTGATTTATAATCATTATTAAGATTCACAAACCTTGTTCTGGCATTGTATACATTGGTTCTGGTCCAGGATGATATCCTGGGTAAGAATGTGACGGATGTACATGGTGTGATGGATGCAGCGGGGCGTGTGGTTGAGGCAAGCGTGGACGTGGGGGATAACTGCCATATTCATGGTAATCTGGAGCAGGTGGGCCAGTACCGGGATTTGGTACTGGCTGTGAACCGCTAGGACCACCACCTCCAAACGAAGCCAGCTTTTGAATTGTCCCTTCTTGAGACACACTGCTTGGATTATATGGCTGTCTATAGCTAAAATAGACAAAGTTTAATTAAAGACTTATATATAAAAACCTTCCTAGACATATATTGTTTTTTTTACTTAAATACTTACTGGTGATCCCAGTCTTTTAAATATATGTCAAATAATTATACCACCCTTGAATAAGAACCAAAGAGTTTTTATGTTTATTTTTTGTACTGAAATTAAGTAAAGGTGAATGATTTACCTATTATCTGTGGTGTCCTTATTGTCTCCAGCTACGCCAGTTGTTGAGCTGCCTGCAAATCCGTCTGATCCACCAAGATCAGTAAGTCCTTCCAACATACCGCTTCCATCATCACCAAATAAATTATATGAGTCCATCACTCTTTCACGAGTGAATTAAAAAAATAGTTTGTCGAAGAATCCAATAATTAGTTATTGCGCCCATTTTAATCTGTAATAAGGATAAATTAATTGAAATTAGTTTTTTCAGTACATGATAAGAGGTATGTAGGTAACTTGAAATAATATTGCATGACGTTATCAAATGTCGCATTTATAATTAACTAGCTTTTACCCGCGGCTTCGCACGCATTAAATTACATATAAACCTTCCTCTTAAATCCCTCTATTCATTAAAAAAATAAACGCATCAAAATCCATTGCGCAGTTTTAAAGATTTACATACATAGGGATAGGGATAGGGACAGAGAAAGCTACTTTGTTTTATACTATGTAAACATATAGGAACAGTCAAGACTATCTCACAGAACTTCTTGGAAGAAAGTGAAGACTGCTCTGCAGTTTGCGGGCTCCTAAAGATTATAAAAACATCTTGCATAGTTGCTGTTTTTTATAATTTTAATGTTATATGCAAGGTCATTTTTTCAAGTGGGCATGGATAAGGAAATCCGAATCAATGAGGACAGCTAAAATAGCTGAAAGGTCTCACAAGACCCATTTTGAGGAAAACTAAAAATGCATAAGCATTTTTAAAAAAAAAAATTCTTTAGCCGGGAGTTGAATATGTTCATTTTGACAAAAAAACACACTATAGTGCTTATAAGGATCAAATTCTGGAAACTAACTAGAAATGTGAAACTAAGGGAAAGCATTGGTATTAACATTTCTATCTGGTGATGTATGTATCATGAACTGTATTTGAATGTATGTAGATTACAAAGTTAAGGCCTGATTTAATATTAAATTTTCATCACAATTCTAAATGATCAATCTCTTATGTCATTTAAACAAATCAGGTACAGTTCAGTCTTTTAACAGCCCTCAGTCTAATCCCTATTCTCACCAGCCTTCATACTAATCATAACATGTAGCAAACTGTCAAGACAGTAAAATAGGCAGTACAGAAATGTATATTAATCAGTGAATGTAGGAAATAATCCTGTATTAGCTCCCAACTCATAGCATACACTAAAAACAAAGGTTTATGGAGCCACAAAAAATGGTACTTTAGAACGGAAAAATAAAAACAATCTTATTCTGAAACTTTATTCAATTAAAGAACTTCCATAAATATTAAAAAAAAATATATGTTAATGATTGTGGTGACATAACATTTAATAAAGTAAATATTGAAAATATTTGTCCTGTCAATCATATCATTTTATTCTTTCTAGTGAAATAAAAACAACTATATTTTTTATGATTGTTGTTATACCAATCTTGTATTATTATCTGCTAAACACAAATGAAAAATAATTATGCTATTGAATACAATGTGTTAACAAAAAACTTAGTAAATATATTATATCAACATCAATTAGGGTAAAATATACTAATACTAGTACTATTGTTGGTATCCCCCAATGGCACTTGGCACTTTTTGTATATAGTAACAATATTTTCTTTTTTATGTTCCAAACCTCAACCATCTTAGTTTTGTATTTGTTTTAAAAATATGCCAAAAAATAAAAATAAATAGTTCCAAAAACTGTATTATAATATGTGGGACTACACCATGATGTACATATCGCAAATCACTGTAAATACTTTGTGGTTATTGCTGTGTAACATAGCAAATTGTGAAAAAATATGAAATATCAGATTGAAGTTGAACTTTATTAGTTATTTAATTAATTAAGAGACCAAAAGAAATAGACTAAGATGATTTAACAAAAAGAGTAATTGAGAAAACATTTAATAAAAAATGACAAATTCCGCAGAATATTAGAAAAAAATGGGATATAGTTAACTATAACATACCTTTATCTGAATAGATAACACAAGAAACTATAGAAACAAGATTAAAAACATGCCCTTATTCCTTATTATACATACTTTGAAGATGGACATTAGTGCCAATAGTTGTACTTATATGGTGCCATCAATTGTGCTCAAGTGCCAATAATTATAGCAATCCCCCAAAAAAAGGTAAATGTGATTTTTAGGTTTATAAAATGTTATTTTTTTAATGGACTAGTCATTTTATTTTTCCAGATTATAATAGTACCCAACGAAATAATGATAAAATTTATCATCTGTATAATAAAAAACAAGTTATAGTGTCAATCATGGTAAACTTTACCCTACTATATAACTGCGACATTTAATATTCATCTTGGCAGTGCAATATGTGGTTTATTTTTAATTGACTTTAAATTATATTATAGATAAACTAGGTTTTATCCTTTTTAAACCATAAATAAATTATCAAAAGTAGATATATGAATATAAAAAAAATTACAAGAGATTCGTGCATACAAATAAATAATGTTCATTTTCATTTTACAAAAATTTATTATATTTTACACTAAGACCATTGTAACCTATAAATTTTCCATGGTACTTGATGAAACTATATTTGTATGGTGTGACCAATTTTCCCTTACATTTAATACTTTCTCAGGTTACGTAATCTTTGATAATTTATTTTAAAAAAAATCTTTGATATTTTATCTTTCTGATAGTTTACATGTGATTGAAAACTATCATGAATTTTAATAACATAGGCATTGATGCAAATATTATGCAAAAATTATAAGAGGTTTAGATAGTACTGTTATGATAACGGATATAAAATTAATGAAGACAATATTTACATCATCAAAATAGGGCTATATTACTTAGTAAATGTTTAATCATTGTATTGAATGTTATTATATTGAAATAATATATCAAGGTTCACTTTATATATTCATAATGCTTCAGCAATTTGATTATTCCGGTAAATAATACATACAAGTGGGAATGTTCCTTATACAAATAAAGGACTATAAAATTGGCTAAATAGGAGAATTTATGTATAGGGTTCACTTACATAAAACCCTAACACGGTCACCCTAATCCTCTACACAGTTTTATCTCCATCTTCTCCTTGCTTTAGTAGATGTATTGTGATGATGCTTCAGTGTCACCTTATTTTCTTTCAGTGCTCCAAGTGGTGTTGCTTTCTCTTCAATTCCACTCTGGTGAAACTAGCCTGTACAACCAAGGGGAAAAGCTATACGCTTATGAATATTGGTAACATATAGCGCTATAACTTCTCCCGTTAGTTATACAGCACAGGTGTTTCTTCAAGGTGTTAGTAATTTGTCATTCTCCATTTTACATAATAATTTAAAATTAATGGATCCAACAGATTATTTTTGATATCTGTATGTCCAGGACCATATATAACATTTATCACAATCGTGGAGTATGGAATTTACTTTAGTAAGATACTGATCGAATTCGGATATGTTCTTGGCATATATAGATATTATAGACTAATAAACTATTATAATCATTCACTTATTTTGATACAAAAAGAAAAATAAAAGTAATAAAATAGGTACTTCTACGTTGGCTACAGTTGGTGACACAAATGACGTTACTGGACTGAAAGCAATGATTTCAAAAGGAAGGATAAGCCCGTCAGAACATTTGACACAAAATTTCTTTATACAAGCAAAAACAGCGCCA
>DWPV01007207.1:0-10860 GCA_018251915.1 Urbanus proteus proteus
CGGGTATATTTGATATGGAAACATTTTTTGGCGTTCATTTCCATGCCATTATCAGTGCACCAAGTGTTAATATTGTCATTTTATCTTATTTTATTTGTTTATTTTATTTTTAGTTAGTTTTATTTTATTTATTTTATTTTATTTTATTTGTTCATTTTAGACTATATTCGTGAAAATGTATAAGGCGAAGCAGCTCGCCGAGCATGTACTACATTACCAAATAGAAAACATGCAGTTTTGCAACAGCATTTAGGTGAAATATTCTAGCTATCCAACTTATAATTTAAAACTAGGATCCACACGTTTTCTATTGCAATACGTCGTAAAAAACGTAACTACAAAAAAGTAAAACGCAATTCATGCACATAGTTCTCACACAATTGTTGGGCGTACTTCTGTCGCAATTCCTAAAGCGAAAATCAATGTACCACAGAAATGAGCGTTTGCTTTTGATCTTTTGATTAGCATGTTACCTCACCTTTTATTCAATTTTAACAATTCATCATTATCTGTGACTTCACCTACTTCTTTTCAAAAACATTTTGGTCTTTAAAGGTTTTAAATTGTTAGGAAACTTTGCTTTTTAATGCAAATTGAAGAAAACGCTAGAGAATATTACTAAAACAAATTTATGTTTATCTTGGCTATAAATGTACCTATAGCTAAGACTGCACATACAAAATTCCTCAGAGCTGGTTTGCCAACATGCTACAAGAATACTGCCCTCGTTGCTCAGGCAGGCGTGCCGGCAAATAAACCAATGCTAGCCATTAGTACATGCCTCATGCAAATTAACACTCACTTACATTGTCTGTACAATAAAATTAGACAATAGTGAGTGCACGGCCTTTGTAGACGGGTCGAATGACCAAAACGAGAAACGATCTGCAGTCGATTGTGAAACTCATGTTGCCGTTGACGAATTTAACGATGCACTTGGGGAAGCGGATGGAACATCTTACCACACCTTTGTGGCCATAAAAAGACGAAATCCTATCGAATGCGATGACGACTGACTTCACGCGAATAATTTTGGCAACGAAATTGCAAGGTCTCGGAGTTTCGCCACGGCGGCAAGCAGCGAAGTCGTCACAGGCGGTTGCGTCGGTGGCAAATCATTGTATCGCGTGTCCCTAACTGTGCCTCTCCTCATAAAATAATTACACGCTAATTGTCTTCTTTCATAATATGAATATTTCAACAAACGACACTTATTCAATTGTCGTAAAGCTATTTTCAAAATTGGAGTTTTTCCATTAATTTAGACCCTAAAATTATTTTTTCCTTGATATATGGTCTAAGTTACGACGCGCCTAAAATGAAAGGAATGAAACCAACGTGGAGTTCGCTTCCTTCGTATACCACAATCATTGTCTAAATTTCGTACCAGTAAAAGTATGATACGTACTTTCTTTCCTTTATCTCTTCTAACAATCAGCATGATAACCATACCATGTTGTATTGCAGGAGACGCTCGCCACGCTGAACCTCGGCGCGCCAGGCTCCGAGCTCAGCGAACGCAACAAGCGCACCATCGGTATCCTGCGACAGCTGTTCCCCCAACTCACACAGGTAACGTTACCACCAAACCTCACGCACGCATCTAAATAATATAAAACGATACTTCTAAAGTCATGCTATCCGCATTATTTAATGTGCTCGATTTCTTTTCTTTAAGTCTACCCTGAAACTCCAGATTAACCTCAAGAACCTTTATATTCTATATGAAGTTACTCACATCTGTGGACATCTGTCCGTGGATGGCCACCTACCATCAGGTGGACTGCACACTATTTTGATCCTTTAATCTTTTAATTATAACTTATTATTTAACTAAAGTCTTAAATTGATTAAGACTTGTTTTATTTCTTTTTTACAATAATTAAGTACTTATAAAGTTATTTTTAGATTTATGATACAGTTGATAAATTAGATAATCAATTAGAACCAAGTTAAAGAATACACTGTTCATTAAATAAATTAAGTCTGCTATAAACATATTTGTAAAGCTTTTAATAAAATAAGAAATAGATACTAAAGTTAATTGTGTATAAGTACATATTTTAAGAACTTTACCTATCATAGTAATGTTTAAATTCTGACGTCTGTAGAGGAAGTTAATAATTATAAGTGTCAGTAATTAAGACATTATAATACTACTACAGTAACCATAAGATAATGCAATAAGAAGGTAATTCCTTTTGATATATTTCTCAGTTATAGTAGAATTGAATATGACTTGAGCTTGCGCTTGTTCCCATACAATCCCCAATGTTCTACGCTAAAGCACCTAGCTGATTGATTGTAGATAAATTCTTTTGCAGGATGTGTAAAGATCATAATATTTTAAGAGTGGCCATTACGGTACCCTCCGGTCGTATGTTCTAGACGGTCGAACAGATAGTACAGGAGATCACCAGCCAGGTTCTGAAGACTTTCGGTCCGCTGTTCCTCCGAGCCTTCTTAGGGAACCGGAACCAAGGAAAGAACGTCGGTGGTGGTACGGTGGAGTTGGATGACGACGACGACGACGACGAAGACGAAGACAGTGAGCCCACCACCAGCTCCACAGCGGAGCCGAGCACCACCGAGGCAGCGCCCACGCGACGCCGGAGGGCGCTGTTCTTCCTGCCGGTATGAGCGTCGCCTTATCGCGCACTATCAGCCTGCCAGAGACCGCAGAGCGGACGCGCGCAGACCGCGCGTCTTCATCGTCATCGTCACGTCATCGTCGCCCTGAATCACTTCATCGCATCGCCACCGACCATTTCATTATCACTGAACTCCCACCATCGCACGATACTCATCATCTCGACATCTTTCAGAACGCGATCGCCGAAGAGAACCAACTTCTCTCTGGAGCGGAGTCCCAACAAGCTGAGGTCCGAGTGGCCTTCGGAGACGGTCAAGCGGCGCCTGCCGACGACCAGCAAGCCGCAGCTCAGACCAACTCCGCCTCCATCGACGAGATCACCCTCGACGACGCTGACGACAGCGAGGAGAACAGAAACAAGAGGTAAACGCTTTGTCATATAGTATGCAACATCTAGATATTCGTAAACAGTCCACCGAGTAACTTGTCTAAGGGTGACGAATAAGTAAACGCTTAGCACAGACACATAATCCTGATTGATGCTTAAAATTAAATATCTCCGCGGAGAATGGACATATTCATGGCGAGCATCGATATCCAAGTATTCCAAACTTATATTAAGTCTATGCCCGCTGACTATCTAAATGTTGAATTGCAGGTAAAAATCGAATAAATGCGAACGAATGAACTTATTTAACAAATTTATTTCTCTTTACAGAATTAGGAAACACAATCTTGCAATAGTTGTTCAATAGTCAAATCACAAAAGATATGTTTTAACTAACCGCTTATAAATCTGATACACAATATTATTTTAATTAAAATTTGAAATGTAGCGAACAGATTCTGGTGTTCAATCACATGCGCACATAATCGACAGAATTGCTTTTGCGACACTGTGGAGTGCGAACAATGCGTTGAAAGGGAGAGTGGCGTTTCTTTTTGCGCCGCTTTTCAGTTCACACGATATGGTTTCATAAAACTATGAACAATATTGATTCAAATATTTTATGCTAGTAGAACTATGCATTACAATCCCTTACTGATGTGAATACCAAATAACTTCCAGATTCCTGAGCTTCGGAGGTTCAGGAGGATCAGGAGGTGGCGGATCCGGAAACTTCTTATTCGACATCGTCAGGGTGCGTATACTAGGCTCAAACTAAATTCTTCAATCATTACCTACTTCTTCTAACAATCTTCTATCAAATTTTTCACGTGTATCATTTCTTTGCTTAAAATGAACTGTCCTGTATCATTATTTCATTTCCAAACATAATACATACTGTTTTACCCACACATTTTTAAATTCACCATTAATCTATTGTAATCACCATCAAAACGGTTATGTCCTTTATTATAATGTGGTTGATCAAGAATCAGCAAGTTCACTTCAAGCCATCCAGTTGAGAGTAGAAGTTGGAGAGGAGACATGGATAATGGACGGGGAGTTGTGCAATGTGGTGCGAGTGAGGTAGTGATGTTGCAGCGTCCTGCGGAGGCGATGGCTCGCGCGGCGGGCTCCGCGTTCCGGCTGTTCGCGGGCACCGACTCGCTGAACCTGGGCCTCACCGCCTCGCACACCGCCACCCTGGACCCCAACGACCCACAAGTATACACACATGTAGCGCTACAGTACTATAGGCTCGTAGTCGCTGGAGGCCGCCGTCGCGTCGCTGATGCTGTCTAGTTGTTGAGCGTAGTCGTTTGTCGTAGTCGTCGACATTGTTTAACATACATGTACATAACATTAACCTTTTTCGCCTATCTATGCTTCTTCTTCTAACTTTCTATGCATGTCACGTAGTTGCCTCTAATATGTTCTTCGCACATTAGTAGACCATTTATTAACGTTTTAACCCATAAATAAAACTCACACTACTTAAGTACAATTTCCTGCAATTCTTAACTAAATCGTAAGTATTATCACAAAGGAGAATAATTACAGTTTATAAATTTCCTTACCATTTATTAGTTTTACCTAACTTTAAACATCTATTGAATGTAAATACATATTTGTCAAAAGGTTTGTTTTGGACTGAAGTAAGTTTCACAATTGAATAAATTTTATTTGTATTAGTAGATTTGAAACTTTGTAAATAAATATTTTAGCTCGAGGTTTCGTTCAATATGATATAGTTTGGTAAAATTGTTTGTCTTGTTTTTCAGCTGGTAGCTGGGTCGTCTTCCGGCTCGTCGGGCGATGCCGGCGGTGCGGTGGAAGGCGATGACGCCGGCGCCGCCAAGGGCGACAACCTGACCGAGGGCGTTCCCGGCCCCATCACCAGACTGTTCATCATCGCCAACCGGGGCATCGCCAACCTCATCCAGGACCTGATCCTGCGTATCGCGCAGACCTCCGAGAGGATAGTCAACTTCAAGGCGCGACTAATCACCTCCATCATTTAATGCGTTCGCGTTTAGAACAATATCGGGGGCTGCGACCGGCGCGGGCTCCGCCCCGGGCTCGCGTCGATTTGGTTCCTAAAAACTGTTATTGGTTCCTTTTTACGGCGCAATCGACCCGAGCCGCCGCCGGAGCCCGCGCCGGCCGCCGCAGCGGCCAACACTCTCATTACTTGACTGAACACGAAACATTTTGAAAGACCGCGCCAGGGTCGACCTAAATACCTTTGTTTTAGTGCTCTCTTAATGAACGAAGCACGAGGTTATTCTAAACTTGCACGTCGCAATACTAAACCAGTTATGTATCAGTGAACTATTTTAATTTAAGTATAGGTATATGTAGTACGCAGCGCTTTAGTGCTTTGTGATAACGAAATTAATTGCGACAGGCACGTGGAACGCATCACACTCTTCGTCAAATTTACTTACGTGTAATAACTTATAGCAAAGAGAAAATGAAATACGTAATTAAATTTGATAGAAAGAACGATGAATTCGTTAAAATTAATAAATAGGTTTATTAAAATGCAAAAACGATAGGTGAACATAGAGTGGAGAGGAAGATAAAAGAGCAGATATAGCGGATATATTTTTTGAAATACAAACTTAGTACAATGAGAATCCTATTATAGTTACAAGAATTTATTTATTTTTAGGGAAGTCAGGGGACTCGTCGCTCTATTTCTATCGCTACCCTCGTCTATCGTTTTGTCTGGGATGAGTTGTGTGTAAATGTGCTTTTGTGTGCACTTAAGTGGGGAGTGGGCCGCGAGCCTCCAGCGTAGGGTAGCTAGGCTAGCTAGGTAAGACGGGAGGCGGCGGCGCCGCTCTGCTCAAGCTTTTTTTTATAATGTGACATTTCGATTCGTTTTTACGTTTGTAAATATGTATTATAGCGGAAATTGTGTAAAATAAAAAAGGATTAGTAAGTTATGTGTGCGTTTTATTTTATTCCTTCATTTTTTTATTTGCAGTATTAGCCGGAGTAGCGTAAATTGAAGTTTTGTTTAATTGTAAATCTTTAAAAGAGAGGTAACTAGAGATGGCTTAATCATACGTTAACAATAGCTTAACAACATAGGTACAATACATTTAAAAAAAAACTTATTCACAGTTGCATTAATATTAGCATGTGATTATAGAACACAAGGTACACAATATTATGAAATACAAAGTACGATATACAACACCTTTTTATAATTATCTGTTGAATTTCTTTATTACACTAACTACAGATTTATTGATTGACATTTTATTTTAAAGAAGTACCTATGAAATTAATGTGGCCCTTAAGAACATCTGATAGGATTGGAGTCCTAGCTGAGATCAGCCACAGATGCAATGTTATCCCCGAGGACTAAGCTATTAGAACACCTCGTAGTATGTCTCTCCCCTACCCCGCCTTATTAATAAGAAAGCAGCAGCACTTAACACTGTTACTGTTAAGTAGTCTAAGTAGTTTCAGTGGAACCATGAGGGATTTTAACACTTATATTCTAAAAACAAATACATATAACTAAAAAACATTTATTGACCCATCACTACAAATAATGCATGAGAAACGAATCTAACAGCTTAACAACACAACCCACAAAACATCGTCGTCGAGAGGGCGCTACCATCATTCGCGGCCTTCGAGCCGGACACACACAGGTACAGCATATACGTGGGGAGAATGCTTCAGGAGGAATCTTGCTTACACCCCCCAATCGAGGCACTTTGCTCGAACTCACTGCAGTTCTTGGTATCTCCAACGTTTTACGAGACAATCGCATAATGATTGGTTTACCATCCAAATAAACCGTTGATGTTACAATCTAAAACACATAGCACTATATAAATATCACATAGCACTATATTTCTAAACTGCAGAAATTACCAATTTTATTACCGTTTTGTTTGAAACATAACAGAAAATATTTTTAATATAAAGTTACCTAAGGTACCTAAGTAGAACAAAATTATTTTACACATACAAGAATATTAATAAAATAAAATATCAAAAAATATTTATTTATGAGTAAAAATATTTTTTCCAAATTATTTACATGTTTTCCTTTTACTCTATTGACGTTTCGCATCATTATTCAATTTAAAGTCTTTTTTATTGTAGATTAAATAAATTATTAAAAAATATTTTTTCTACTGTGTATTGGACGTTAGCTTTCTAGCTGGTTAGATCAGTACCTCTAGTACGAGCTTGTTACGTTGATATGATACGATACGATACGTTCTTGATACGATCTCAATTTACGTTTACGCCCGTTTTTCCATAGTAAAATAGTACCTAAACGGTAAACGGTCCGCTAAGAACGCTGCATGTAGATGTATGGGCCCAATCGTAAACGAGGAACGGTTACAAGAAATGAAAAATTTAAAATGAATCTTCATTTTAAATTCTTCATTTCAAAGGACTTGAATCCATGGTTATAAAACAAACTTTTAAAAAAGTCAACGTCAACAAAAACTTCAAATGTCACAGTCCCACTGACATGTCTGACAACTGACAACGTAAGTGACAATCCGAATTCAAGTTTCACAAAGTTCTTATTCAGTTTTCTATTGCAGTTTAGATTACAACTGTTTTAATTTAAAATATATACTTGAACTATTATTTCCTTGCAATGGTATTATTAAACATTTGATTCCTGTAGAATAAAGCTTAGTAATGGCGCTATACGAAGGAATAGCGCTGATACAGGAGAAACAGGCGGTGGTTCTGGATCTCGGCACCGATTATACCAAGTAAATGGTCCAAGTCTTGTAATTCGCAATATTTATCAAAATAAAACCCTACACCTTTGCACTGTAAATAGGATATATTATTTCGTATCATATTAATTCAATGTTCTAAACAGTAATTCCATTATCTGAAGGTTCGAGTTTTCAACCATCGGTCTTAATATGTTGCGTGAGTCATTGAAATTAACTAAAATAAACAGTATGCAAATAAAAATTGTAACTATTCCCATTTTTTCTGAAGCCAGACTTGTAAGATATTAATGCTATTTCTTCTTACATTTGTATTCTATTCATAAAAAGATACCTTTAATTTCACTGCCATCTAACCACCAGGTTTGGTTTCACCGGAGAGGCGGCTCCCAGATGCATCATCAAGTCGGAGTACTGGTGCGCGACGGAGAAGCGGTACAAGCAGGTGCACGACTACAGCACCCCCGAGGAGCTGTACGACAACTTGGTGCATATGCTGCACTTACTGTACTTCAGGTAAAACATATTTATAGTGTTCATATTGTAACTCTTATTTTGGGGTTTTGGAAAGAAATAGTGAGACTAATTTTTGAAAATCAAGTTACATGACACAAATTTTGCATATAAGGCTACTACTAACTACTATTTGACTTCCTCCATTGCATTACTCCCCAAAGGATGAAGTTCCATCCGCACCAATGGGAGTGGTGGCTCTCCATGGTTCAGTTTGCAGGGTCATTCGTGCCATGGACATGCAAGATGTGGAACAAAATTTGTTTAGGTTCTTATAGGAAGCTAATTTTGACCGTGCGATGTAATACTAAATATATTAATAAGATGTGTTTGATTCTCTTTCAGACATGTGCTGGTGAACCCAAAGGAGCGCAAGGTGGTGGTGGTGGAGTCTCTGCTCACACCCACCCTGTTTCGGGAAACACTCGCTAAAGTTCTCTTCACTCACTATGAGGTATTCATTTTGTTTGTATTTATTACAATAGTATCATTTTTAGGTCTACTAAATACATTGGTTGCTGGATCAGCATTAATTGGTGCTGTGATAAAGTGAAGCGAGAGGAAGATTGTAATATCGTTTAGCAAACGGTTTTCTATTTCATGGTGTCAATTTCCCTCACACAATCAACCTTACAAATCATAGCCCATAATCCAGTAATGCTGTACTCGTATTATGTTCCAGAAGCAATCTATATCAATTTTAAACCATGCAATGGATATCCAGCAATGTAATATAGCAGCTGGGCTTGTGTAATATAGCAGTGTGTGATAGTGAGTGTGTGGTGTGTGCAGGTGTCGGGCGTGATGTGGGCGGACAGCCCGCGCATGTGCGCGCTGACGCTGGGCGCGCCCGTCGTGCTCGTGGTGGCGCTCGGCGCGCTCGAGGCTGAGGTCGTCGCAGGTACCACCATACACTATTATAAAGATTTTAACATTCTAATGCTTTTTTTATAGTTAACCTAACGAAAAGGCAGACGGGCCTGATGACCGTCGCTTGTGGACATTGGCAACACTAGAGGAGTCGCCAATGTTTTGCTTTGTAGGAGAGCTCTTTTTGCACTTCTCTCATAGTCATAGTACTACAGAAATTACCTTAAGACGAAGCTCATTCCACATCTTGCATGTTCGATGCAGGAAGAATCACGCATTACGGACTGTGGTAGACCACCATGGCTTCAATTGATGAACCCCTTATTTTTTGGCGAATGAAAGAAAAGGAGATGATAACAAATCTATATTTGGCATATATAGAGATAAACGGTACAAGATACGTAAATGATAATCTTCAATTCAAAAATAAACCAGTAGCTTGTTTTGAAAAATGATATGTAGTTATGTACCTGCAGAAGCAATGTTGTGGCTAAGTCATGTATAATGAATACATGTAATTGTGGTTTGTACATTGTATTTCCGGTTTGAATTACTATTATTTGCTACTGTAGAATAAAAATATTTTCTATATTTAGATTAATGGACCATATTCTGGGATGCGGATAGGTGTGAAACATACATAACAGGCATTTAATATTAAATATAATTGAAAGATGGTCAAGTTAAACACTTTTTTAGTTACCCCTTATGAAGGTTGTCAAAATCTATAATCCCTGACCTCATATACCCCTGAGGATTAGTTCGAAAGTTCAAACATTTGCAAATAACAGCCTTTTAAACTCTCTGATTTTTATGTACAATTTGACTAGATAGGCAGTCAAGTTGTATAGTATGTAAGCAAAGTCATTGGGCAGTCGGAATGGTCTGATTTTATTGGCTAGTTAATTACAATACATAATTAGTCAATCAAATCACTCTGTGTGCAAGGATTTTCAATATGTCTCTACATCTCTCCGTCATGGTCTTAAGAATCTCTCCATAGTAGAAAATGACATTGCTTTTATTGAGAAATACTTGTGGCGGTAATGTCTACTGGGTTCTACATATCTCTAACCTAACCTAAATCGAGAATATGTTGGTATCGTTCCAGTGGTGCACGGCTGCCCGGTGCTGCGCGCCATGCAGGCGCAGCCGCTGGCCGCGCGCGCGCTGCGCGACGAGCTGGCGCGCCGCCTGCGCATCGACAACCCACCCGACACCGAGTTGAGTGACGACGTGCTCGAGGACATCAAAGGTACAATCATATAAGAGCTAATGCTTAAATAAATAAATATGTTATAAAATATAAGGGGGTTCCCATACAAGAAATTAAGAGACCATTTAATACCGATAACGGCGATCTCCATTTCATTTATTGAACTGTAACAGGCAATGTAATGCTTTCAAAATTTAAAGCTGGAATGATAATAAATACTAACAAAACATAGTAGAAAATTTTGAACTTGGCGTGAAACCCTCTTTGTGTGAGTGCAAATCTTGACAAATTATTTTAATATCCGTTACAATACTATTGTCACCAGTACGTCTATGCTTCGTGGCGTCCCGCGAACGCGCACTGCAATGGGCGGAGGAGGAGGAGGGCGACAGCGGGGGGGACGAGGAGTGCCGCGGGGCGCGCTACCCGCTGGCGCGCGGCGCGCTGCGGGTGTCGGGACGCACGCGCGCGCGCACGGCCGAGGTGCTGTTCGCGCGCGACAACGAGCTGGCCTCGCTGCCCGACATCGTGCTGCAGTGCATCATGCAGG
>DWPV01007208.1:0-10860 GCA_018251915.1 Urbanus proteus proteus
AGAAAAATAAATACGGCAATGGTGCTTTCGGAGTCGAACTACAAACCACCTTCAATCCGTTGTTTTAAGACATTTATTTAATTATTTATTTATAATTAGAACGGTTGACAGCCAACCAATTATACAAATTGATATTATTATGTTATATCAGAAAGTTAAATTAAATTTTGAATTAAAAATAACAGAAATATTAAAACAAATGTAAATATTAAATAATGATAATTACAATTAATTACTCAGGCATACATCAGCAATCATTTCACAATACTGCAGGCATTCTGATAAAATAGTCTTCCATTTATCTATAAAAAGAATCTAAATTAAATATGTTAATAATTCCAGTACTGCATAAACGGGAGATGTATAACCGAACACGAGAACATAATACCGGACTACTCGCAACACACGCCGAGTTACGTGCGCCCGGAGACTAGCCCCTTCTTCGGCAATATCACGAGGTGAGCTAATATTAATATTGAATATTATACGTGTAATTTTATTGAATATTGTACGTGTAATTTAAAAATATAGCAAAAGAAAAATTAGGTATGTTAAACTGTTGTTCAACTAAGGAAGAATTCCTTTTTGAACTGCTATTATAGCATCAAATGAATATGATAGAATGTGAGTAAGTTTAGTGAATTGGTAAATTAGGTAAGCACTCTCTACTTTTACAATTCTTATAGCAGCAACGATCCTGTAATTTCTATAATATAGATTCTTTTGTTATTCAATAAAACAAAAACTTTATTGAATAATAAAAGCTATTAATATTAGACAATCTCACTTTTTTATAAATTAATATAGTTTTTATTGAATATTAAATGTGTAATATTTGGATAACACGCATTATATTGAAGAAAGATAAAATACTCATATGTCAAATACACTTGCACTAATTAAGGTAAGCTACAACCAAAGATATTATTATACGTTTGTTTAATACGAACAGTTTTATTGTTTGTGTTATAACATACGAGTTACAACAAAAACAGGTATTCATTTAGAGGAAAACTGATAAATATTATGACTAAGAAATCCTGATTTGTTGTTAATAAGTTATATAACAATGATATAACGGTATTCATAACATTGCGAGACATTTCAATGTACACAAAGTATTCAACAAAACTTCACAATACTACCGCACACAATGAGATTGCAATATTTCATTGAGGTCAGTATGTGTACATTATTGTACAATAACTGCAATATATTAATATATTATTTTTTAACCAACACATAGTTACGAAGACACGACACAGCCTTACGTACCTAGCACGTCAGCGCCACCTGTATCATACCAACAAAACTACTATTCCAATCAAAACGCCGAATATTCTTCAACAACAACAACAACAACAACGACAACACCAACAACAACCACAACGACAACGACACCCTCAACGACAACCACTACCCCATCAACAACGACAAAGAACTGGTACAAATATTACTACTACACCACGAAGAAACCAGTCGAGGTTACAGAGAAAACTACAGAAGTAACTCAACCATCAAGCAGTACATATCAGCCTATAAACAAATACTCAATATCTACAACAAAAAGCCCGTACAATTTCGAAGACTTCACCACTAAGACAACAACAACAACAGTCGCATCCGAACCTAAACGAGGCTTTTTCAACAAAGACGAATTAGATAACTATTTCAGTAGAGGAACAACAAAAAGTCCATATCAAGACAAAGGGATTAAGTCTCTGTTCAAGATAGGAACGTATTACTCCCAAGCCAAGTCATCAGACAACTCTATACGACCTGATGCGAACTCACAGCAGGTCCAAATAGAACCAGCAAGACTTGTGTTCTCTTACCAAAGGAATTTGACCACGGGGGAGCTCATATGAACATAGTGCCAAAATAATATTGGTAAGATATTATGGATTTGAGCATTGGAGTCATTCTTTCGTCGCCTCATGTGGATGTCTCATGTCTTCTACATTTCAGTGGATACATACTCACTCTATTTACATTTTTCTTACCATACGTGTCTAGCATATCATGTAGATGCAATCTTATAAAATATATTGATATTAATAAAGCTTATAAACACTTGGAAATATATAATTATATACAATTGTACATTGGACAGGTACATTAAGAATGAAAATCTCATCCTAATCTGATCAGCATTTTAGACAGAATCTTGGACTTAAACATACATACCAAGTTACATACATATATATTGGTCTAATACAAAATCTCCTCTTATAAAGTCGGCTAAAAATAGATATATTATATAAAATTCTGCGCAATTAGTAAAATTCAAATTAAAGATTGCAACTGCATACGACCATATGTATATAAAATACAAAGTCATGTACTCACTTCAGACCTTCCTTCGTATTCAAACCATCATGTGTGATGACATACAAACATTTCCACTTTATATGTACATAGTTGTAATTGGTGATAACAATGTATATCGTATCATATTTGTACTTCTTAGTTGTAGTTCTTGAGCATGAATATTTAGAATTCTTGTAGTATATTCCCAATAAGTAAATTTCTCATTGAATAATAGTAGAGTTAGAGAGATACACTATCTCCTTAGTACACTTTGTATAATTTCGTTGTGATTATCTAGCTGTGTTCATATCTATAAACATTCAACGTGGCAGACAAGATCGTATTATTCTATACAATATATATTAATGTATGTATATCTATCATGCCATAACCACACATATTCGTCAAAGTATTGTATAGAAAAATGCTTTTATCTGGCATGGTACGTTAAATGTCTGTAGGTATAAACGAAGCTTAAATCGTAGATAAAACATACTCATTCATATGCACTCATATGATTGCATGTCAGTTTAGTAGACGATAACCTTACATCACTTAAATAATTTTTAATTTACATGTCATTATCGTTTGACCACTTTTTAGTTTTAAGATCACTTGATTAGTTCTAAATGTAAATTAGAGATTAAAAGCTATCAAGAATACAATTTCGTTAAGAAGAGAAATAAGAATAATTGAACATTATCTTTAATTACAAACGATTAACTTTCTGTATATAAATTTCAAAAATTAAGTAGTTTATATTTAAGACAAAATCTTACCATAAAACCATTTTATATACAAAAAATATTAACAAGTCTGATAGCTATTTTCTGTTTTATATCTAATTATGATTTATATGTTTACAGTAGCCGCCACTAGCGACACGAGCGGGCTTAAAACTGAAGACTGCAAGCTGGAAGGTTCCGGTCAGCCGCAGGCCAGACCAGGCCGCCCCAGCCTCAAACCCTACAGATTGTGAAACGTGCGCACATACCACATAATATGTGAATATTACTCCTGTAATTCTTATAATATTATCATAATAAATGTAATGTTATGCTATTTCGTTCATTAGAAAATACGCCAGTTATTTTATAATGTGTATAATTCGAAAAAGCTGCTAATGAATTCAAATTGTAAGAAAAAATATGTTTATTATCCATTCTGCATAAAAATACGAATATCGTATAACTTAACGAGCTATGACATCCCCAATACGAAATTCGTATGTAAGTGTATGAAAACATATGTAAAGCGTTGAAAATTAATCTACCTAATAATAATACAATTAAAATCATATTCAATTATAATTGTAGTGGACGGTAATTGTTGCAAATGTGATTATAAATTAAAATAGTTGGCACATGTATAAGGGCAATTACAAACAAATTATGACTATAATATTCAATATTATTCATATAATCGAATATTAATGGAGTAATATTCAGTATTCAGCGGGTAATAAAGGAATGTGCGCGCGAGTGTGTGTAAAATGTGTCTGAAGACAAAACTGTATGGTGTCAGACACAGTTCTGTGAGTGATATTACAATGTGATTGTGTTACTATTAATAAACTGTAAGTACATTAGAATATATTGTATAAATGACGTAAAGTCCCGAATCAACATGAATTCGACTCGAATTTTCGTTCGGTTTTGGAATTATAATAGAAATACTCTTAGTCTATGGATTCTGTTTTAAACGGTTGTAAAAATAGCATTGTTCTAAGGTAAATGAAACTGCCAAGAAGTGCCTTTTATAAAATAATATTAAGATAAAGGTAAGGCTTTATTTTTGTTTGTATCTGTGTAGCGACTGGTTCGCAGCCTTCTGAACAATTAGTAATACTTTATGGGTATTAAGTTGAGTACTTGAATGTAATGTAACGCTTCTATTGTGGGCATTACATTAAAGATTCATTAAAATTTACATACATACATACACTGAATGTGCCAGACCCGTACAGACAGACAGGTGGCAGACAGATACATTTTTTACTTGCTTTTTTAAAATACATATTCACATTTTATAGGAAAATAATAATTTGTCTGTCATGGTCGTTAAATGTCTTGCATTATAAACGAAGTCAAATCAGTGTAATACCTAATTCAATTGTTTTGGTTATTTGTACGTGCAAATTAGCGACCATTATTATGAACTTTGTGTAACGTGTCACAGAATTATTAAATGCGGTGTAGATTGTAATACTGAAATTTCTCACTCGAACATTACATGTTCAAAATTGTAATGTTACAAGCGTGTACTAGAATATACAGTATATTGACTTATTAATATAATGCTCATTTCAGAACTGTTACATTACATACAAATGCTCTTTCTTACCCACTTTTATTTTAAGTTCATATCTCAATTTATATTGTTTACTTGGATTTTAATCCTAAAACATTTGATACCCTTGTTGTAATTTAAGTCTGTTTTTAATTTCTAAAACTATTTATGTGACATAGATCTTTAATTATAAAGTTACCAATAGAATAAAATTTACATAAGTATTTTGGCGGATTAGATTATATTTTATAGGAACGTACTTGACTGTAACATCACTTGCCGTTGTCTATTTATTATGTTCCAAATATTTATGTGTGAGCAAATTCTTATATTTTTCTCCTAAATTGTCTAAATTGTAAGAAGAAATACAAAATAACGAATTTGTATATTTGTTTTATTTTTCCACTTGAGGAAAGAAACAAAATCATTCCCGACACCGCTTATTACCTAACATTCACTTTACAAATTGCAAAATTATACACCAAAACATTCTCAATACAAATAAATTATAGCACCAATATATAAACAAAAAGAAACATGTCATATTTAGAAGTCACATAAATAAAAGCAGTTTGAACAAATTCATTTATAATATTAAATAAGTTGATACTTACAAAGAAAGATATCTACATCTATCAACTGGAACACAGGAGTAAAATGCTTGAGTATAAATTGGTTATCAGATATTCTGTACGTCTAGATCCAGTTGCACTGAGAACAATTCATAAAGTACAGTAATTAATATGTTCCCCTTTTCCTTTTAATTGGAGTATAAAAGTAACAATTCCCAGATGTTCTCGTCCAAAGGGTTTGTGTTGCGACATAATATAGTCAAGAATCATCTGGTACAAAAAATAAATTTGCTTTTAATAGCAATAAAAATAGTTTTATTTAAATAAATTGGACAAGAGTTAAAACCAATAAGAAAGATTTTCGCTTAAGCCTTGGATCTGTCACTTCATTACATCAATTATAGACTAAAAACATTTTTCATGCATTATTTGGCACATAGATCTAGACATACATAACATCTTTGCTGATAAGTCAACAGTTTAACTTCCCTTAACTGGCATAGGGCTAGATACAACATTTTTAGCGAGAATTCTCGCTAACATTCCGACTGATAAAACAAATACTAAACCGGCTGGCATGAACTTCTTACTGTTGTAGAACCTGAAACCAATGAGAGCATATTTTAGCACATATTTTTAAAATGTGGTTAAATTTATTTAAAATGTGTGTGGATTTAAATTTGGACAACCCGTGTGGTAAAGTTGATACCATACCGATCTGACGCGCAGAGGGTCCCGGGATGAATTTAGGTTTTTGTTCTGGATCTGGGAGTTTGTGAATTTGTCTTTGTATGTCCATGGCACCCACGACACAGGAGAAAATACTATTGTGGAGCTATGAGTGTAGAAAGCGAAAATCAACAAGAATGATTTTTTGGTTTTGTTTTTTTATAACATGTGGGAAGCAAACGAGCTTAGTGGACTGCATCCACCTGATGGTAAGTGGCCACAGCCGCCCATGGATATTTGTAATCAACCCCAGATATGATCACGGTCATACCTGGGGTTGACCACTGATGCAATGCTACCCCTGAGGACTGAGATGGAACGTCTCGGCTATCTCGTCTCGATAAGTCTGTCTCCCTGACCACACCCTTCAAGCCAGAACACAGTAGTGCTTAACACTGCCATTATAAGGCCGAAATAGGTGTGGCAGTGGTGCCGCCGGAGTCGAACTACATGGAGTTCTACCACCGTCAAAGAGTGTTAAAGTTTTATCTAATTATCTATTTAGGTTGAATGGCATCCGGATAAAGCCAGATATAGGCTTTTTAATACGTGCCTCCTAGTACACAAAAAAAAACATTTAGCAGATCTATTTGAATGAATATGAGACACAATAATGTGTACAATATCATTAACAATATCATGAATGTTATTTGTTTAAAGAGACAAGTCTCAAAACATATTTTGTTAGAGCATAATTAAATTCACAACATCAGTGGCAATAAAATGAATACCTATATCCCATGAGACCACCTAGAGTGGTAGTCGTGCCCAGCATCAGGCCATATCTCGAGGGGTCCTGGCTAAGTTGATATGCTCCCAAACCTTAAAATATAAAACAAAGTATTAAAATTTGATTGATTAAAGTTTATAAGACTAAATCCAAATAGTATAAAACAAAGTCGCTTTCTCTGTCCCTATATCCCTATGTATTCTTAAATCTTTAAAACTACGCAACGGATTTTGATGCGTTTTAAGGAAGGTTTATATGTATAATAAAATCAGTTTTTCTGTAGTATATTTAGCATCAGCATTGCACCCGTGCGAGGCTGGGGCAGATCGCTTGTTGATATATAAATCTATTTTTACTTTACCTATTTAAATACCTAAAAGTGTACTTTTATTAGTAGGTAGTAATTAGTAGGTAGATATTTTTATTAATACTAAATATAACATTTTACACACAAAGTTAATCAAGAGGTGATTCATGTAAGAACAAAATAATACACCGTTAACGCTTACCCAAAATTGATCCAAATACTAAGCCAGCTCCAAGTGATGGAATGGAACCTGAAATGATCAAAGTACAACTTAAGTTACAGATAATAAATATATTTTTAGCATGTACAGACTACTCATGAAAGAAAGAGACAACAGGAAGTGGCACATGGCCTAATTGAGGTGACACAGTATGACGAGTTAAACATACTTGTTTAGCATACTTGCTTGCCAGTCTTTGAGACACGTAAATTTTGTTTTGGAGGTTGTAATTTTTTGGTAAACTTCATAAACGTGCATCATTCATTGTTGACAACAGAAAACCAATAAAAATGCAGGTTTCTTACTGGTAAGAATACAATTAGGTACTAATTTCAGTGTCCGTTTGGCGACAGCGGTTTCCATACTAATCGGCTCCTATGCCACTACCCCTTCTTTCTCTTTTCAAGGCTCTTTTCAAAAAAGGTTATTGAAGTTGCAAATTGATGATAGAACAAAGCAGTAGAGAATAAAAATTAATTTATTAATTTCAAAATCTCTCGACCAATAAATGTGTATAAAATGCTCAGGAGACTGCTAAGTTTATAGCAAATTAATATTACTAGTAACACTAGTAGGAGCAGTGTTGCATACTATGTTAGCAGTAGAAGTAGTTACAATTTGTGGCCCCCCCGACATGACGAAGCATTGATCAAAATGTTATTATTGTTGTGAAATTTAACTGTCCGAACATACCATTTTTTATTATATACACATTTATTGGTTGGGGGTTTCTTTAAATTATTAATTTAATTTCCTTTTTAAACTTTTTACTTTTACGTGACGGTAAAGAGCGTAATTATCTGTACATAAAGACACATTCACACACAATACACTTGTAAGTGTGCATGCAAATACTCACACATACGTACACACAAACATGTGCATGTTCATTTGCATGCACACAGGTATGCTTACCTCCTTCCTGCACACACAGGTAACATATATATATGCACAAATGGTACAAATAAACATACAATTGTGTCTTAATATTATGCAAAGATTCCTTTTTATATCGCAATCTACTTATCAAAAGCAATATCTTAAGCCTATGCACAATCGTGCCTTAATATTATGCAAAAATATCTTTTTATATAACAATGTACTTATCAAAACCAAGTTTGGTAATCTGTGAGGCTGGTCCATCATGTTTTGGTTAAAGAATCATGTGTGTTTATTATTTACTTATCAACAATGATTGTATAATACTAAACAGGGCATGTTCCCTGTTAGTTAACGAAGAGCTGGTTCATCAGGGTTTGGATAAAATTAACATGGTTGTTCATTATTGACCAATCAATATTGATTAGAAAAAACTAAACATGGCAGTTCTGCTGTAAGTTATTGGTAAGCTGGATACTGGTTGAAATATTTAGCCAAGGTTTCCATACTATTGTAGTGTTTTTGTTGATTAATATATTTACACAATTTTATTCTGATTACTCAACAGGAAGGGAACTAAATGTTACTTTATAATATTATTTTTACAACGAAAATCTCCAGATTAGCTCGGAGGAACCTCAATATTAAACGGCTTGTCAGAATTTCTTCAACTTTAGCTAACAACACTTGATTAATGACTCTTTCAAATAAAAAAACTGCATTCAAATTGGTTCATTTGTTTTGGCGCCACAGCTCAACAGACAGATACACACATACATAGGTCAAACTTATAACACCCCTCTTTTAGCATCGAGGGTTAATAAAAAGACCTAGCATTCAGTCTGGCTACTTTCTACTAACAGGTGCACTGTGTCTAAGTACACTATTACGAAGCATGATATGAGTGTAATAAGCAATTGTTAACATAAGGAATTATGCTAAGTAGATGTAATTAATTATCCTAGTCATTATTAACTAGTCTTCGCCCGCAGCTTCACTCGCGTTAAATATTAGATTTGTATACTTAAGGTGTAGTTCTAATGCAATTCAATTTAATCAAGTGGCCGTAGGTGTAAGAGTATGTAGGTTGTAAGTATAACAGTTACTTTTCTATCTCTCGGGAGTAGTACATTTTTTCGGGATGAAAGGTACTCTATGCCTTTTCTGGGCACATTACTATGTGTGAGCAAAATTTCATATTGATCGGTTGAGTAGTTAAAGCGTGAAGGCGTTACAAACAAACAAATAAATGGACTTTCGCATTTATAATAATTAGGATGGGTAACGTGAGTGAAGCCTTGGGCAAAAACTAGTTAATTATAAGTATTCTGCTATTCTTGAGCCACTTCCCAAAAAAAGGAAGATAAACTAATCGTAGAGCACTCTGGCAATGTTTTCAAATAGAAAAGTTAAGATGGTGAAATTTCCCATAAATATAAATTAAGAACAATATCTACCTAATCTATGACGCGCTTAATAAATCTACATACTAAACATGCTACGTGATTTAATTCTATCGAACATTCTCGAATGATTCTACGATGAATGATAGTTATTCTAAAAAAAATTGAAGAGTTTGACTTATCTTATCTGTTGTTATATGAAAACAATTTGATATGCAGGTGCAATATACTAAAAATGGAACGCCAATTTATCAAGCCTGTACCAATCAGCAGTAAATGCCACAACTATTAAAAATAATAAAAAAAGTTTTAAAAGTAACCTGCTTTGGCATATCCCATAATACCGCCGGCCGCCACTGTCGCCGCATATGCAAATCCCAGGAAATCAACACCCATTTTAAATAAAAGTTGTTTTTTTTAATGTGAAAAATAAAAATTAACGTATATTAATACAAAGTATTATTTAATCGAGCCACTGCTAAATCACCAATTCACCAAAAATAAATGATTTACAATTCTAGATTTGACATTTGATTGGATTGTCAATTGAACTCAATTGACAAGTGTTGAGCAGTGTTGCTAAGTTCATAAAATACAAGTCAATAGCCTCTTTTTTTTAATAAGTTTCACGGTCACGGACTGAAGTCTTTTAAAGCCAATCATCATTAATTTATACTCTATATCTCATATCAAAATTAATAAATATCATATGCCTTAGGCATGATGTTGAAATGGTTCTATACAGAATGAGTTTACTGGATCGATAGTAAAGTAGTGAAGACTTATCTAGGATAATATAACGGAGTCTAGGAAGCAACGCAAAAAGTGACCTCTCAGTACCCTTCGTACGAGTTTATTACATTTTTTGATACGATCTTGGTATATATGTTTACGCCTGTTTTTTAATTATAAAATTCTAGTAACTACATAATATGCTAAGAGCGCTGCATGCCAAAGTATGGGCCAAATGTAAACGAGGAGCGTTTCAATATAAACATAATAAAATCGTTATAAATCCTTAATAGGGGTATTTGTTTCTTGTTCTATGATGTGCAATAATAATTATAATAAAAATGATACATTAGGATCGAGCTACCTACCTTTTTTATCGCCATCAAAGAAGCTTCTATTCCGTGTTCCATTAATGCAAAATACAGTACGATTTTATTACGTTTATATTGAAACGCTCCTCGTTTACATTTGGCCCATACTTTGGCATGCAGCGCTCCTAGCGGATAGTTAAGATACTAAAATTTTACTATGGAAAAACGGGTGTAAACCGAGATCGTATCAAGAAAACGAAACAAAATCGTACTAAGGGTATAGTTAGAATCATTGACTTACTATAGTAAGGACCCGGCTAACGAACGCTACAAATGACCCCAGTTCTGTGGCCCTATAATGACAATTATAGGGCCACC
>DWPV01007209.1:0-10859 GCA_018251915.1 Urbanus proteus proteus
AATTTTCTTATCATCGTTGAAAAAAATATATGTTTAAACTTCTTACTGTATTTTATATAATAATATATACCGTAGAATCCCGATTATACGAACCACGATTATCAGGATTTGCGTCACAGCCTAACTACTGATTTAAAAAAAAAGTCAACCACAACACCAATCAACAAGCCACATAAAGACGAGTTTAAATCCACCTCAGACTATTTACTCTCGCTTTCCTTTGTTTTAAAATATCAAATAGTGTAGCTGGACTGTTATAATAAAGACGCTAGATTCTAAATTTTAACTGATAAAGAAATCACTGCCGATTTAAATAGTTACGAGATTCCGAAAGTTACGAAAAGATAAAGAATAAATTGAAATTGAGAATGTTTATCAAGGTAAGCTTTTGAAGTTCTTAGCTTCTAAGTTTGAAAGAAAGAAGGAATCTGGTCCCATAAAGTTGTTACAACTGAAGCGTATTAGGTACTTTGCTGAAATATTTTTATTTTATTTTATATAATAAACCTAACGAAAAGGCAGACTGGCCACCTGAAGGAAAGTAGTCACAGTCGCCTATGGACATTCGCAACACCAAGATGTGAATTATTACATCAAAGATCAAGTCAATACAAGTCAATGGTCAATACAAATTATTTTTAACCAAAATAATATTATAAATTGCCATTATGTCATTATAGTTTTAGCAAGTATTTTTTATGTTGTTTTGTCTAAATGAGGTAATATTTTTTGATTTGACTTTGAAATGGATTATCCGGTTTTACGTGATCCAGATAATCAGGATTCTACTGTATCTAAATCTCAATTGAAAGAAATCATGTTATCAGAAAGATAATCAATTGATACTATCAGAGCTTCCTATAATTAACATCCATTTATATTAGTTATCAGATTTTAACATCTACAGCATGTTGCAGAGTTAAAAAATATCAAAATCGGGTTTTGTGTTCAAAATACAACTAGCTACAATTTCCCTAATATCCTCCAAAACTTTACTTAGTCGGTAAATTACATTTAAAAAATTCAATGTTCTATTTATATTAATGTCGTCCATGCTATAAAAAAATCACGGATGTCTCAATTAATGTGTTCTGGAAAGACAAGGGTTATTAAATGAAACACTTTGATGTATTTGCATCACTCTGTATTTTAAAAACAAAATGAACATCCATATTATGTTATTTTATTTGAAACACCTACTTAAATGTTAACTGTGCTACAGTTTTAAAAAACACAATGATGCATATACTCTTGCAAACTCAATACACAATAATAGAGTGCTTGAATTTGGCAAGTAGAAGAAATAGTGATTTTTAATATGAATATTTTTACATACATACATCTATCATTTACGACAAGGCATTACGTAAACATATTTATGTAGCCTTTTGAATCAAATTTTTATCTTATGAGAGAAATCAAACAATTAATGGCAATTAATTGACAAATAAAGAATTTCTTCCACTTTGTACTGCGAGGCTCTGTGCAAGGCAATCCAAGAACATTATTTTATTTGACTATAAATACATCAGTCAAGATTTTAATGTAGTTTTTACAATTATCTTCATTTTAATCTTCATGCGCTAACCACTGTCAACGTTCAGATAATTCCCTTGCAGAGAGCAAAGTATAAGTCAATAGTGACTGAACCCAACTTACTTGACACCGACAGTTGTCCTTGCGTCGACAACCTGCAATTAAACAATACCTAAGAGATATGGACCTTCACAAGTCAGATAATTAAAAAACGCCTATTTACTCGCTAAACATTTTTTTTCCATTTTCACGATAAAATGCATCGACTAATCTATAAATATTGAAGACTTACATAACGACGATGTCGCCTCGGCGGTGCTCGGACATCATGTACGAATAAATAAAAAATATATTTCGTTAAAATTTTTTTTTTAAAATATCCGAGTCGTCCCGACCGGCGATCACAGCGGCTCGCGTACATTCGAGCGGAATCAATCGCGAATGTGTCTAGCTACCTATCTACTTACCAAGAGGGGAGGCGCGCACACACATCGATAACGGACAAATTGCACCAAAAAATAAACGGTCGACTTGCGTCGTTGCGTCACTTACACTAACATCACAATGTCTTGCTCGTCGGAGCGCCACGGAACCGCGCGCACACACGTATGGGTTTCGGGGCCCAAATTTGTTTGTACGTTCACATCACACGTCACTCGCGTTAGGGCCCGGGGCCCATCACATCACTAAGGGTCCTAGGCGCGCCGCAGCCGCGTGTTGGCGACGGCCGGTCCGTATATGAACCGGCGCCGCCATTCCTCGTACTGCTACGTGCAAACTATGCTGTTGGAGCTGGAGGGGCTGTGCTCGCTCTGGCTCATCGGCTTCTCGCTCCCCTTCCTGTCCTCCGGAGTGTGGTTCGCGGCGCCGTTGTGGATATTCACCTCGTACATGTTCGATGAGTTCGAGTCCTCGTTGTACGACAGCAGGCTAACTTCCTCCGTCTGTGGATAGAATTACATATTATGTAATTGTTGTTTCTCTGTTTTTTGTATGCGGTTACACATAATTGTCTTTATTGTATGACTAAATCTTCGAGACGATACAGCAGTGTATACTTTTCTCCCTGAAATAACAGATATGTAACTCGTTTACAAACAAGCTACAAAATAAATGCTTATGAAGTATGTTTTGTATGATGAGTATGTATGAGATAAGTAGAGTAATGTGGTATTGATAGTCTATTAATTTAAACTCCTTTGTCTTTAGTAAATAAATAGGAATAGTTGAATAAAGGTTTGTGTGTTCTGCGTCTCTCTCTTTACGTCTGTGTGTGCATCGCGTGTGTATGTTTGTGTGTATTCCCTTGCTCTATCTGTCTATGTCTCTGTCTGTCTTAATGTATGTATATTTGTGTGTATGTATTCTACATGATATTCACATTGTTAGTCTGTGTACATGTGTGTTTATGTGATTGTATATTCTCTTGTCTGTGTATGTGCTTGTTTCATTGTACATATTTTCGACGTTGAAAAGCGTATCTTATATATACGTCATATATACGCGTATACGTTGTTTTTTCGTTGTTTAGCATACAACGCTCTTGTATACAGTTGCATATATTCGTGAAACAGCAAATACGCTTCCCAGCTACGATACACACTCCCCTGGGCCCGCGACGCTGGAAAGCATATCTTATGTATATGTCATATACACGCATATATAGAGCAGTGATAGCCTAATGGTTGAAATTTGGCCTCTCAATCGAGAGATCCGAGGTTCAAATCCTGAGTACGCACCTTGGATTTATGTGCGTATTAGAAATTAATTATCACTTAAATTATTATCTGAGTTAGTGAAATTAGTTAGTGAAATTAATTATTTGAGTTCTTAAAAAAAAAAGTTCTCAAAGGTGTGTGAACCAATTCACACTTGGCCAGCGTGGTGGACTAAGGCATAATCCTTCTTACAGAGAAGAGACCCGTGCCCAGCAGTGGGACAATAATGGGTTGACGATGACGATGACACGCGTATACGTTGTTTTTTCGTTTTTTAGATATACAACATTCACTCTAGTACACAGCTGCACATATCTGAGCAACAACAAACACTCCCCAGCGTGTACACACCCTCCCCTGCCCTTAGGACTCACGCCGCGTAGCATATTTGTGAGCAACAACACACACTCCCCAGCCCCCAGCGTGTACACACCCTCCCCTGCCCTCAGGACTCACGCCGAGTTGCACATATCCGAGCAACAAGCAAACACTCCCCAGCGTGTACACACGGTCCCTTGCCCTTAGGACTCACGCCGAGTTGCATATTTGTGAGCAAAAGTGTAAGCTAAAATGGAAAGTATAATGAGGAAATCTACACAGTTGACAAGTTATCAAAGGTTGGTAAAGTCTAGCAAATCGTAGCCTCTGGGGCAACCTAAACCACTCTCTCTTTGAGAGAAAACCCATGCCCAGAAGCAGTAGACAATTGGCACGTCCCTTTATTTTAATCTGTTTCTATGAAATTGAAACATGTATCTCTATTAAATATCGTTTTTCTCTCTCATATTGTGTTTTTCAAATTTTATTATACATATCTTAAAAAGGAGGACTAGAAAACTTATGTACCGGCCAATAATTAGGCTAAGCAGAAAACATACAAGTTATGTTGAAAGTATGCCTAAACCTTTACCTCGCCCCTCCTGACGTAGTCTAGTAAAACATGAAAAATGCCTAACTTTGACGGGTGGCACATTTTATGCTTACGAGGCTCCATTGAGGCCCAATTCCCCGAGACTCCCTGAGTTGGAACCTCCATTATTGTTTTATTGGAATAGAGTTGAATTTTATTACATTACACTTGTGTTTTATTATTCATAATTAGAAGAGTGGCACAAAAACACACAAGTTAAGAATACTGCATATTATTGATACTGTTAAATTATTTTGTAATAATAAAGATCTAAACAAAAACACCACCGGTATTATAGAGAACTACCAAATATATCTGCCGAGTCATTATTGAGTGGTCTCTATATCATGTCCATATGGTTAACATTAGGATAACGCATAGTATTGTGAACTATTAAAAATTAGTATACATGATAATTCACAATACTATGCGATCAAAATAAAAATAGGAACAAAAATCACCGTAACTGAAATACTTTACCTGAATTAAGGTTTACAAAAAAATGAAGAATGTATTTATTTTTTTGCAAACCTAACTTGCGTAGAATGAAATTGATGAATAAAATTACTAATACTTTCCATCAAACCGACTCTTGTTTCCTAAATAGTAGATATGCTTATTTTAATAAAATACAATGGTCCTAAAGACCGTGAGGGACCCGACATTTACATTGTAAGAACTTTTAGAATTTAATTTAATTTGAATATGAAAACTGTTTGTCGTTCACGATTTTTGGTATTATGTAGGTCATCTTTCATTACACACAATTAAACATATTTATAGATTAGTACTCTGAGAACGAGTTTGTTATGTTTATTTGATACAATCTCTGTTTACGTTTACGCCAGTTTATCCATAATAAAAGTTTAGTACCTAAACGGTTCACTAGGAGCGCTGCATGTAGATGTATGGGCCCAAACGTAAACGAGGAATGTTTCACTAAACGTAATAAACTCGTAATAGGGGTACGGGATACATTACCACATATTACAAGTACGCTTTTAAATTTAGCTTATGGTTTTGTATGAAGCTATCTTCCAATAAGCACGGATATACAAATTCATACAATGTTCATGAGTTTATTGAGATGAAATTACAAACTATTTTTCTCTTCCACTTCAAGTGTTTTGGTGACGCTCTTCAGCATCGTTACCTGAAAAAGGAAAAAAATGTATTAATTTTGTTAGTGTTATTTGCGTTTGGAGGGTAATGTGTTTGTTCTCAATTTTAGGTAAGAATATTTATGGATATTTTAGGGGGAAAAAACTTGAATGGGGGTAGTTATAGAGGTTTAAACTTACACATTTTGGCCTTTTCTATTCACCGTCAAATAAATATTTATAGTTGAATTTATGTTTAAGATTATTTTTAGAATCAATCTTGGGGGAAATTTTTCAAATAATTTGCAACACTGTAGTGGTATAATAATAAATAAATAAATAATAAATAACGCTTCACACTCATACCACACACAGTAGGATTTTCTCCTGTGTCGTGGGTGCCATGGACAACACACAAGGCAAGGATACACACCCAGACCAAGAACGGAAATTTAAACTCATCATTCAAATTTCCGTTTCGCTGGGAATTGAACCCAGGACCCTCGGATTAGCGGTCTGGTGTGTTAACCATTGCGCCATCCGGCATCGTCACAATCGTATGTAACAATTGTTCTGTGTTATGGTGATCTAGTGACTTTGTGTGTAGATAGTGATGTGTTATGTCAGTGGTCAGTAGATGTTTTTATATATTCTGCTACCCAATGGTCTGTCTGTGTGTGAACAGATTTATGTGTTATTACGGTGTGTTACCCAGTGGTCAATAGGTGCATTGTGTCCCATCACTATGCCCCATTATCCAGCGTATAGCGTATCGCAAGTCCAGCCGCCCGTGTGTCTGTGTGTGTCAGCTTGTTAACCAGCGGTCAGTGTACCACATCGTCCAGGCGGCGTGTCTGTGTGTGGTCAGCGTGTGTCAGCGTGTTACCCGGCGGTCAGTGTACCATATCTTCCGTCACCACGCGCAGAGTCACCCGCGTGTCCGTGCGTGGTCAGCGTGTTACCCAGCGGTCAGTGTACCACATCGTCCAGGCGGCGTGTGTCTGTGTGTGTCAGCGTGTTACCCGGCGGTCAGTATACCATATCGTCCAGCCACCCGTGTGTGTGTCAGCGTGTTACCCGGCGGTCAGTAGGCGAGCAGGTCGGGCGCGCTGGCGTGCAGCAGCGCGGCGGCGGCGGCGGCGGCGGCGCACCAGGCGTCCGGGCGGCGTGTGTCAGTGTGCGGTGAGCGTGTGTCAGCGTGTGTCAGCGTGATATTTTAATAATTTACAGGCTAAAAGTAACCAATCAACCAATACTAGCCATAACAATCTAAAATAAAATACGTACGAAATAAGTCCGTAAGTTGATAAGTTCGTAACATTATACGTTAAGGTCAAAGAAAATACCTCAGCCGAGTCTTCATGCGTTAACTATCACTCGACGACCACAAAGCAGCTAGTTTACAAGAAAAACAACTTTGTTAAAGCATTATTAGAAAATAGGAAGGAAAACCGGACGTTACGTCAGGCGATGCGGTCTCCCCGGCGGACGGATGTTGTCATCTCGGTATCGCATTATTTACATCGATCTTATATTTTATAGCTCTGTACTATTAATGGTGTTATTTTATAGCCAAGTTGTTAGTGTTGTAAGTTTATTTACCCCGATCGCGGCCAATTGAATACTTATTTAATGAGATTGAAGTTAACTCTTTTGTTAGATCACATGAATAAGCCTAGAAGTAGCGTCATTGCAAGTGGACCACAAATATCTCACAAATACCACTATAAAATTTAGAAGTGCTTTGAGTGTAAAATATTCATATTAATATATGTTTTTATATGTAAAATATTAATTCATAAGATTTTATATACAGTCAACAATGAATCATTGGCGGTTTGAAGAATGCTTGTCTATGAAAATTTGCAACACTAGTAAAAAAAAGTACCGCACCGGATCGGATCGGACGACCTGATCTATATCAAAATGAAAAAAAAACATCTCGTTCACGAATCTAGATACCCGAGACTGAGGGTATTACCACAGAGGCTATAAGTGTAGAAAGCGATATGAAGTGCGAATAAACCGATATACAATTAAACGTTTATAGCTAGAGAGTGAGACAAGTGAAGTTATTTACAATGGACTTCCGTTGATTATGAATGAAAATAATTTATGAGCTCAAGGCACTACAATGCTATCGGAATTTGAATCTACTTCATTAAACTAAATGACAATGCATATCGGTTGCATATCTTGGGGTAAGTTAATTTTTTCACACAAAAAGTGTTTAGGTGTTTTTGAGATAAAAATCGTAATATCTGTACGTCTTGCTATGGATTGTTCGATTTCATTTACTATATCGTTGAATAAAAGTTTTTTTAGTTCCTATGAAAATATGGTCTACAGACCTGAAAGTATAATAAAAGTATTTTAGTCAGTGAAATTAAAGGGGGAGGGGGGGAATGTTTGCGTAGTTAAGGGGTCACTGCCGTTCATGAAAATCGACTACTACCTTTAGATAGATCTAGAGTTCTATTTGCTAATGATGATACTCTTGTGGAAATTAAAACTGCGATACGGTGTTCCAATAGGATAGGATTTTCTCCTGTGTTGTGGGTGCCATGGACACATACACGAATACAGAAACACCCAGACCCAGAAAAGAAATCTAAATTCATAATTGAGATGTCAATCTGGCCGGGAATCGAACCCGGAATCCATTGTGCGTCAGTCCGGTATGGTAACCGTTCCGCCATTCAGGTCGTCGGGTAGAAAGAAATCTAAAAGCATATTAAAACTATTATATAAAAGTGCAAAAAAGTTTCACCGTAATAACGCGAACAAATAAACAAACGCGAACATAATGTCATAAAACGTTTAATACGGATTTCACACGATCTTATACTGTATTATGTTGTTACATTATCGGCATAACTCGGCTTTTGCGAAATGTTTATATAATGGTTTAATTTGCTCCAACTCGGAAGTCGATAATTCTAGCCGTATTGTAAATTGTAATTATTTAACGTAATTGTTCAGTCTAATGTTCTTATTCCTTCAATTTCATTTATGCGAAACTTAGCTTTTGTACATAAATACAATTGATATATGATCCTTTGCCTCTAATTAGGATACTTGTTTCTATGCATGATATTAAAATATAAAAATGGATATATTATATGAATTAGGGGTCCGTGGACATCCATTAGGAATAAATTTTCTAGAAAAAGTAAATAATTTAGTCAATGTACATATTGCACATTGATTACAGGTATTTAAACAGTATTGAACAGTAATAATTAGAAACTTGATTTTTATTCATATTAAATCTGTATTACAAATTTCTACTTGCTCCAGTTCTTATTTCATGAATCTTCATTGTAATAATGAAGCAATATAACGTACGATTTTAAATAAAAAATTCCACAGTATTAAGAAATTACGTTAAATCAAGAAAGATACAGTATTAAGAAATTTACGTGGATTTTAACTCAACCCAAGTCAACCAAAGTAAGTATTTTGAAGTAAAATAGACTATTTTTTTAAATCTGACGATACCTTAGATTTAGTTTTATTTAAAAATAATAAAGTTGGTGATAGTATATATTAAAAAAATGTACTAGAAGAATTAAATTTATTTAAAAATTAATCATTTAATATTTTATATATTATGAGCACATATAAATAATCGATCTGTCAATAGCGTCTGTAATCAAGTATCTGTTCTCTAATAAATAGTGTACCTATCCTAGTTTATTACTTAAACTTTATCTTACGATCTTTTCTCAACTTGAAATTACTTAGTTAACTGGTTTATATTAACTCGTTTATGTAATAATTACTAGCACTACTATGCAATAATTGCAGATATTACCAGATTTTATGTTAAAATACATTTCTTAAGTACCGCCGACCGTTATTAATGAGTTTCCGCATTTTTTCTCATTAATTATTCGTAATTGTATTTAAATATAATACATTACATTACTTTACTATTTTTGCTATGTAAGCATCCTAATTATTATAAATGGGAAAGTCCGTTTATTTGTTTGTTTGTTTGTTTGTTTGTAATGCCTTAACGTCTTAACTGCTCAGCTGATCGTCATGAAATTTTGCACACACATAGTAAGGGACCCAGAAAAGGACATAGAGTACCTTTCATCCCGAAAAAAAGTACTACTCGCGAGGGATAGAAAAGTAACTTTTATACCTACCACCTACTTACTTTGATACCTACAGCCTCTTTATGCGAATTTTAGCGCGAGCGAAGCCGCGGGCAAAAACTAGTATTTAATAAGTTTCATAAAAATATGTATGTAGACTACATCATTAGATGATGAATAAGAATATGCGTATTTTTGAAACATCAATTTTTAATAAAAGCAATGGAAACGCTAATCAGAATATCAAGGATCATAAAACAGGATTCACGTTAATTTAAAAACAGCAATGTTAATATGGTAAATCAAAAACTTTCCTTTCTGACATAATTATTTACCGGACGCATTTGTCATAATCGACTGACATGATATAAAAAATATATATTTATCGCTCGATCTCTGCATTAGACGGAACCAGATTAGTTGAAATGTTTCTATTACGAAGAAATGAATAAGAATATTAAAAAACTTACAATAACTCCCTAGCATAGAAATAGAACAGTAAAATAGATAGAATAGAAAAGTATTAAATAAAAGTAGCTGCCGTAAAATCCAAGCCAAGCTAGCCAAGCCAAGGCTAGATGAGAAATGCATGGAAGAAACAGTATAGAGCATAAAAGTGCAAGTGATAGAAATTGAATGAAAGAATTAGATTAGTTAGACAGAAGTAAACAATGTCTACGGCATTTTACGCCGAAGGCAGTGGTGGGATAAAAAAAAAAAATCTATTGTAATTACATTTAACGTATTGATTGATAATATAATCTTATCTTTAGTTATATAATTAATTGATTTTAATATATTTAAGCAACAATTTTTGAAAACGATTAAATTTAAAGTAAATTGCTGAATTCATACCACAAAAGAAAGTAGAAATATTTATACTTCACATATAAAGGAAATTGCACGTAGATACAGTAGGTAATAGTAATACTAATAATAGATTAGAGTGAAATTTCGATAATCAGTTCCGATAGATTTATCTAATTTTGAATGCCAGTTATTTCTATTACGATATCGCATTTCAATATACTTATTTGATATGATAATATGAGTAGTTCCGCAAACTATCACAAATTCAATTACGCTGAACCCATTTGAAAATACCTTTCACAAGTGATGGTTTGTATCAATAATGATATGTTCAATCAATCAAATCAATGTGTATTGCGAACGTAATAAGCATTAGTAAATGTGCACCAATTTTTATCTAGATTTTCGAGTCGGGTCAAGCGCGAAACACAGCCCACGTTTCTTCATTTCAGTCAGTAAAAGTTGTTCTTGACATCTGTCACCCCGGACAAGTTGTTATTGACTACTTAAGAGCTTAAGCATAGAGTTACTACACTTAGAGTAGGAGCCATAGCCTGTCAGTGCGAGTGTCCAATAACCAATGAAAGAGAGTATGACAAACCTATATACAGGGTGATTGGTAAAACGTCGGCAATCTCTTAGGTACATGTAGGGGAGGTCATTTGCAACCAAATGACCC
>DWPV01007210.1:0-10859 GCA_018251915.1 Urbanus proteus proteus
CGCTGTTGACCCAAATAACGTCGGTAAAGCAGTAAAAACCACAAAGGCACTCACACCATCTAGCGTAATTTTGATATACTTTTACGGCTGTCTTTGTTATCCCAAACGAAGGTATTATTTTTAAACAATTTGGCGTACTTAAGTCGATTTTGCAATTTTGGCTATTTATGACTTTGTTGCACCGAAGGTGCGATATTCATTCTAAGCCTGGTATTGGTACTAATGGTATTGTGTTTGTGTATGTGGCACAAACAACCGAGTGACTTCTAGATTTAATTTAAGGACCAAATAATATCCTTTCCTCATGCAGTCTCATGCATATATTGTATTGGTCCAAATACATCATATTAAAAGACTAAATTTGAGGGGTTTATTAGAAGACATTTTAAAGTTACGCATCCAATTCCTGACTCCATCATCAGATCAGATTGAAGATACGTAGTGAATGTATCCTATAAAATTGAATTACATAGTTTGTTAGTTATTTACAAGACAAGCATCATATTTGTATAAATACTCATAATGTGGACGTATGCAAAACCTATGTAGGTATGCTATGTGGCATTTCTATGATTTTAAGTGGCTCATCTTCGTGAATCATGCCGATGTCCTGGGAAAGTGGCAGCGCTTCGGGCTGCTTATGGCGTCGTGATAGGAAAATTGGCGGTTTATTGGCCGATGCAAATCATTTTCTGGACAACCTGGTCGCTCTTCAGCATTCGATAAATTTTGAAGGAATTACCTGTCCATAGCTAACGAGCTGAATTTGTTATCGTGGGAAAGTCGCTTTCTTTTGAGTAGATTCAGGTATTATTACGGACATGATTAAATAACAGATTGTACAGTATTGTAAAGTGAATTATAAAGTAGCTAACTAGCTACATACTAATATAAATTAAGGATGAAATTGACATTTTACCAAGCAAGAATGAATAAAACTTATTTCTCTGAGAATGTCTGAGAATTAATATATTTCTTATGCACATGTATGAAATTTATCATTATACTTATGACCGACGTGTTATATCCATCCTATATATTTTCATACGGACGAACAAATCTCTGAATAACTTAATATTTCTTAATAAATACATAAATAGCTTGTAGATAATATAATTAAGCAGTGCATAATATATGGTGATAAGGTAATTATGTGTTAATTGTAATTTAATGGCTTGTGTTCTATTAAGCGGTTGCTGGTCACGTCTCTGTGCTTGTATCCAATCAATGTTTATGCTAATTAGGCTAATCAAAGTGATTCTGCTCACTTACTATTAGGCATTTACAAGCCTGGTAGGACCCTTTGTACATAGTTCGTCTTGGGCGGCATTACCGTCACACTTACTTCTGCCTTATAAGATGAGTATTAAGCGCTATTATGTTCTGATTTGAATGATGTGTTAAGGCAGATATACTTAATTTGTCAAGGCGTTTCAATTTAATCCTTAGGGGTAGGTAAATTGTTAAGTGGTAACTGCCATGGACATATGTAATTAAACGTAGAATCTACAGATTTTTCTGTCATAGTTGCTTGTTACACCTGAGAACTAAGTAGGAAGGTATTAGAAGAGTTTCTCTCTAAACATATCCTACAAATTATATCACAACAGCGTTTGATATTTTTATTAATCCAACTAAATTATAGGTATATGTGTCATAAGTGTAATATTAACAAATAACAAAGTAAAATTATTAATATCTCTGGCAAAATAGGACATCCCTGGGGCGTGGTAAATCTATCTCTAAATTACAGTCTGATATTACAGGTATATTTTGTATGCCAAAATAATGTTACTCTACTGGGATATATAATTAATTCCTAGTTGCAAATTATTATTTTATCTTGAAATAAAACTAGATAGCTCGTGATTAGCAGTTTGTTAATTTTTTTCGTCTATTTATATATCTAATTTGTATCTACCTCTCTCTTCTGATTCCTGACTACGTACATACTAAACCACTTTCCTTGCTTGTCCTTTCTATTCCAAGCATGGGTTGTCTGGAAGACATCGCTGCTTAGCGTTAAGACCTATTGCGTACTCTTCTAACAATTTACCTTATGTATATTTTTTATTATATTTGAGTAAGTGTGCAATAAAGTATATTCTAAACTATTCTATCATACATATTAAAGATTCAAATAGCAAACATTCAATCCACATGTACGTAACTATTTAGTACCGCCCCTTAAAACTTTTATAATGTTCATAGACATACCACAGGTACTTATTGCTTTCTACTATCTACAAAAATACGTAAATAGCTACGAACATAAGCAATACCATAAGCAGGCTAACTGAAAATAGTCAGCATTACAATTCTAATTCGGTCGCATACTTCAGCAGTTAGGTCTAGGAAAGGCATTCAGAAGTTTAATACACACAGCGTAACATGCAGCTAGGGAACGTTCCTGTTTTTCTGTTTTACCCAGAAATATTTTCTGAAATGTAGGTACTCGTAAATTGTCATGACACTCCGTAAAGTCTGTAAATTATTGCGTAAATCTAGAATATATAGAAATAGATATAATTTTATTTTAGATATAGATTTTGAGCCACTTCTACTTTGCTGAGATGTTGAGACTTTCTTCTTTATTTTTATGTAGGTACCTAATGATAATATATGATTAATGTACATATACACGTAATATACATAGGAATACCTATAATAAAGTGTAACTCGATAGTTATTAGTATAGGTGAGTATGTTATAACATCACATAGATCTCATATGTACATAATATATTATAAATCGGATTATATTATGTCTAATCCCGGCTCGCCTCAGTCTGGAATAGGTCGTTCAATCCTATAAGAAAAAGCTTGTTAAGCTTTGCTTCGTATTATGTTATACATATCTCTTCCAGATTTTTATGTCTTTATCAGTCGTTCTACGAAAAAATAATAGAATGTAAGGTAAAAGGAGTAGGTAAAAATAAGGGAGACATAGGTAATTATTTTTTTGTATTGAAAAGGTAAAAAATAAAATTAAAAAACAAAGTTTAGAAAATGAAAATAGAAATGAATCAAACGAAATAAGAGTTTATTCCTCGTATGCAAATAATTTTTACTTGAGAATTAATTAAAAAATTCGATATCAGCGATCACTTAAGTTATAGAGTTCTGAATATAAACGCAAGAATTAAATGGCTTAAGCTCCGCTAACTGCGTCGTTAACTACAAAATGTCCGCAACTTAAGTTGGTGTATTAAACTTATAATTAGTCAAATTATACTATCGTACCCATTGGGGATTCGAGAAGTAGCTGCGACTGAAAAGCAATTATGTTTAAGAAACTATCGAGAAAGGAAATGTTTATGAAAATCTTGAAGCTCTATATTTTTATTTGAACTAAAATATCTCACTGTATACGGTCTAAATATTGGTAGAGCGATAACAGTACCTCACGTTGGTAATGTAGGATAAAAACATTGTATAAAAAGAAAACACAAAAGATAAAAAAAATACATAAAAATCCCTTGAATATAAATGTAACAGTGTAGGTATACTGTTCAATGCCCAGTAAGATTTTGAAACAATAAACCTACCAGAAAAGTATAATTTAGTTATATACGTTGATTTACAAATAAGTAAGAAGTATAAAAATTATGAAATAAAAACTAAATTTATAATTAAAAAAAACCTCCGACTAATAAACGTAACTATATGGAACAAAAAAAGATACGTTTTGGCCGAATTAATTTCACAACAATAGTAATATTTTGATCTAAGCGTGGCCGTGTCGGGGGAACGCTACATTTAAACTAAGTACTTCTAACACATACTAATAACAATATTACTACTGGCACTATTAGTAATATTAATTTGCCATAAACTGCGGTCCCCCGAGACCACGACGCTTAGATGAAAATATTACTAATGGTGTGAAATTTATCCGGTCAAAACGTTTTTTTTTTGTTCTATACACATTTATTAGTCGGGGTTTTTTTTATAAATTATTAATATTTTATTCATAAAGTGATTCATCTGCATTAACTCACAATACACAATCTGATAACCTTTTCGCTCTAAAAACTTCAGACCTCACTAGTTCAATCAAATCAAAATAAAGAAGTAACGTCAATTCGATCGATATCTGAACGTTCTACATTAGCGATACATTCCCACTTTATCGGACGATCGATCATCAGTTTCCAATAACGCATACTCGGCGATATGCAAAAAAGTTCGTGACTCAGCGAGCAATGGACACGCACTTATCTGCCTGTATAAGATCTAGGGCTACTAACAATTAATTTTTAGAGGATAATACGTTGTTTGATTATGTATAAAGTTTTTTAAAGTAATAGATATACACAAATTACCGATATCAATAATAAATTAACAATAACCTGAAATACGGTTTTCATTGTACCAAATAATCCACACAAGAACTTTATTGTAATTTTTAATAACGGAAGAATTACCCTATCGAGATTTTATCTATTTATTTAAATTATACTGGTTAGTACTAAATTCTTTTAGCAGTAGGTATATTATTTTTATATCGTCCTATAAGTTTTTCCCTTAGGTAATCATTATAATTAATTTTGAAGGTTAAATTTTTATTTAATGTACTTAACGTAAATAAAAAAAATCTCAATACATGAAAAACTTTAAAACAATATATTAAGTTATTATTAGTACTCTGTTTACACCACTATTCAACGTACAATACGTACACACCAGAACATCAAAAGACATCTCTACAAGCCTAAACCGATTGTCAACCCTACAGTGACTAATAGCCTTAATATTTATGGGAACGAAATGACAACGCAACCTCTGTTGTGTGTCTAATTGGCCAATATTTGAACAAATAAAGGGCCATCGATATCTCGATAAGATTCTAAGAAACGCATTGTAATGCGTCGCCCGTCATTTTTGAATGACAACAATACAAGATTCAGATGTTTGAAAAGGATCGAAGGATGTCTTGTATCTATTGTAAAGGACGCATTGAGAGTTTGTACTTTTCTCTCGATAAGTCTAAATGGCATATTTGAGTAGCCAAAAAAATTGCGAATGGTATCAATAACGACGTAGTTAACAAAAAATGCATTTGTCAACTAAAAGCCATTGTTGTCTAAATACGAGTAAGCTATTAACGCGTTTTATATTTTTTGCTTGCATTGAAATTGAAATCATTTGATGTCATAAACAAGGGACATATTTTTTTCACAACATCCATTTCAATATATAACAGTAGTGTTCGCGATGTAGCGTTCTGGTTGATTGTGGAGATAGATTAACTTACCTTAACGGAAAAAAAATACGATGAATAGTTAACTTCTTTTCTTTGGGAAGTCGGTTAAAAAGTAGCAATCTTTCCTTTGGGAAGTCGGTTAAAAAGTAACATTCGATGTGTCACAATAGAATAAGTTTATAGAATAATCAGACATTCTAATGTAGTCGTTATAAATAGGGAAAACAATTTCTATTTTAAAAAATATTGTGCAATTTTTATTTACCAATCACGTCTTATGTGCACTAAAATTTTATTAAAACACATTTGTAATAACATTTTACATTTGATTTTGAAAATAAATGACATTTGTAACAAGTAGCTTACAGTCTTAAATCGTAACGCTAGATTTAAACTCTTTGATGTTCAAAGCTGCGTGCCTAATCAATATTAAGTTTTACGAGCTCGTACTATCTGTCTTAACAGACGGTCTTGAGGGTGAGCTACCCTTGAGTAACCCTTTAACAAAAGGGGTAAACATAAGAGCGGTAGTAAACAGTAGTTAGCATTCAGATGCGTCGTTTATTAAAATTAAGCTAAACGTGACGGAGCTAAGCTTTGTTGTATAAGTGGCATGAATATTAAGGGGATCTATAAAATAATAGGCTACTCGTATAAGATTACTTCGGAATTGTGATGATAGTTGGCTCCATAGGTGAATAAATACGAATTTAACAGACTTCCAAATGGAAAGAGATTACCTATTTATCTTGTATATTTTTGTAATATTATTTTGGTAACAAAATTATTTTATTAATAAATAAAGCTTCACGTCACATATTTTACGAGCATGTACTCTCGTACATATACAATAGTATGTAAAAAAAAAATAACAAGTTATTATGAGGTAATGAAACCAATTAAGTATTAAGCTCTAGTTGATCATTTTTATAAAAAAAAATGGTTTTCTTTCTTAGCTTCGAAAATAGTCTCTACTATATATCATGACACTTTGCAATTTATTTTATAGAACAACTACTATTTTATTATAATATGGCGCTGTTTTACCATTTGCACAATGCACAAGTAAAATATAACCAAAATAACGTGCATTCTCAGAAATACAAAAATACTTAACTCTCGAGACGGCTTTGCGTTCTGGTACGGACATAATAAGCACGCATTATGCATAAGAAAACTAAGGGAGTCTGGTTCAAAAAGCAAACAATGTGAGAAGAAAAAAACATAAGTACAACCCCGAACAAAGCCTGCCTTACGAGCCCCGAAAGTCAGACATGGCATAGGTGAACGTGTTGTGTGAGTATTAAAAGATTAGCGGATATAAATCTAAAATCTCTAAATGGTTCGAGAGTAGCGGACTTAAAGCCGACTATTTTAGCCGGTACTAGTGTAGTGCTACTGTTTCACGTCAAAGGTTGAGGTTAATGAAACTAAAGATTAGCGGATATAAATCTAAAATCTCTAAATGGTTCGAGAGTAGCGGACTTAAAGCCGACTATTTTTGCCGGTTCTAGTGTAGTGTTACTGTTTCACTCCAAAGATTGAAGTTATTGAAACTAAAGATTAGCGGATATTTATCTAAAATCTGTTTGTTGCTTGAGAGTAGCGCTATCACTACGTATTTCTGGTTTTAAAAGTAGTGTAATACCTTAAATGTTGTGTCATGGGTATTGTTAACTACGTTACGTTGTAATAAAAGACACTTACAGTCCTTAAGCACCGGGGGTGGAATATGCACGCGCTTTGTACACAGTTACACAAGCCGATCGCAAGGAAAAACGGAGTCACATTTATGACTCCGCCGGAGGTTAGGTAGATATATAGGTTGGTTAGTAGTTGAGGGTAACAGCGTTGACATCGTTCGCGAATACGCTATAAGTAGTATTAGCATAGTAGTAGCGTTTTGTTTTGGTTTAAACATTGTAGTTCAGCAAACTGTACTACAATCTTTAAACCAATAACAGTAACTAGAGAGTAGCGTGGCATCACTTTTACTTGAAGTGCAGTGTTTTGATTTTTAATTTAATTCGAGCTAAATGTTAGTAAATAGGTAAATCTAAAAATTATATGTGATTGGAGAGTAGTGCGCTAACTAACTGAGACGTTTTAGCCCTCATGAGAAACAATTCGCTACAAAACTAATACCAATTCTATTTGAGGAAGTTTCAAATCATAAGCGGCAGTGGCTAGATCTACTTCATTTATTATTTAGAATATCAAGAATTACGCGATTAATTCGTTAATCAATCATGTATTTGTATTATAACCTATTAAAAACTACGATAAAAGCCTCAGGGTTTAAAAAAAATCTGCTACTTATTCTGCTCCTTTGTTGTTTCAAAAGTTATTTGATCTGTATTAAAATAACAAAGTTAATATAACTATATACTTATAACTATACAATACATATTAATAGTCAAAAGATAAATGTGATGAATGAAATGTTTAAAAAGTATGTTTTGGCTACACAAATGATTTATATTACTCTTTAGTGTCCAAAAAGTGTGTGTGAGTATTCTACGCTGTTTATAGTAGGTACGTAATAAGTGATACGGACGACACGCTACTAAATTATTATTCCAATGCATCAAGACCTTAAACCTGCCGGTTAAATTCAGCGAAATACCGATCGTTACGTATTGAAATCCCTATACATTATGCAAATACGGTTCGGAGCGTAATGCCACCACAGAATAGTAATCGCTAACCGCTTGTATCTGGTTCCGCGTCACGCGCCGTCACGACCGTTCCGTGACGGCGCGTGACGCAGCTTTGTTTGGATCACGCCAGTGTTTTATGTCTGCGAGGTAAACGTGCAAATGTGTTTAGAAATAAACACGTGATTTATGGAAATGTGAACCGAAACAAGACGGTAGCAGCAATCACGATTATATTTAATTTGTTGCCGAGTAAACGCTTTTAAATGGAGTATTTTAAACTTATAGCCCTATATTCGATGAGCGCTATACACACAAATATAAGTTCACAAACTCAGACCCACAACAGGAATTTATTTTTAAAAACCATAGTACCCATAGTAAATAAGTAATAGTAAAAAATCTTTCTGATCGGACATAGAATTCGGAGCCCGATTATTCAGTATCAGACCAGCACCTATCTGTCAGTATCTTCCGTCTATTAGATTTGAGACCGTTTCGCAACGCGGATCATTATATTTGCTGAAAAGCACGAACTACATAAAGTATTTTCAATGTGGCATCGTATTATTTTTAAAATAAATTTTATAGGTAAAAAAGGAAGCTATTCAAACGAATATCGGAATCGTTTCAACGATGGCACTGCAATGGAATAATTTGTTTGTAGCTGGTTCCGTGTCACGACACCTCCGTGGCCGACCGTGACAACAGTTTATTGCGGTACTGTATGCTTGTAAACTTTATATGAATACGTTCATATTATCTTTTTCCTTCATGGTATATTCATATTACCTTTTTGAATTTGTTGGATTTTTGAGTGCAAAACCTTGATAATAATATATGAACCCATTTTACGATTATGAAAATGAAATGTATCTTTTAATACCTATTACATTTACCATAAAATTATAATTTGACTCATAGGTATTATTATAATATATGAAAACATATTTTTATCAGTATTCTGGATCATTTAATATTTTTAGTACTTTCGTAAATGTTTGTTTTCATTAAATGTCACATTGTTTTGATCTAACGATTGTTACATTACCAAGAAATGATTCACTACAATTGAACACTGCCTTTATTATATTATATGAACATCAATAGAGTACCTATGCTTCATTCGCCACAATGGTGTGTCAGCGTAACCATACGGCGTGACTCTTGCATTGTTTACCAAAGTACCAACACTAGGTGCGTTAAATAGAGAAGTGAATAAGTCATTGACCATATCAGAAACCGTGATTTGACTGTGATGCCAACTGCGCCACTATTTTCATCTAGATTGTTAAAACAAGATTAACGAAGGAGATACAATTCTGTATAGGCAAAATAAGTGACATATTATGTAATGCTATACTACAACTAATACTAATAGGTTTTTTGTAAAGAAGTGACTCTTGGGTTATACTATGTGTTAGGGTATTTTAAACAGAAAGCCAGCTATAACAACTAACATATCTATTATTATACACCCATATGCAAGGTAAAATATTACATGAGAAATAAAAAGTATAAATTAAGACCTACATTAAAAAAATCGTTTTCCGTCAACCATTCATAACTTGTGCCAAACAACCAATTCGCGACTCCACCTTAGGGCTTGTGTACACAACTTTTGTATGTAGAGATGTCCAGATAGAATCATTATGCAAGTCCACTAAAGAATAAAATATGCCTAAAATATGCCATAAAATAATGAATTTAAACAATGCGTGACATTAGGATAAGTACTAAACACCTAAGGTTTGTGAAAATACCTTTGATAAATGATATTATATGTTGCTAGGTCTAATGTCTCCTATTAATTATGTAGTTCTTTTTCTTCACCATTTCAAAACTAAATAGGACAGCTATCCACTGCTTCTCCAAAAATACGTGCCTCAAAAACAAAGAATAAACCTGCCTAAAAAGCTTTTAGACACAGCAACCAAAACTCAAAAATCTAAATCTAAGCCGTGTACAAAGCCCTGTGATGTTTACACGCAATACGCCGCACGTACGGTTATTTGCAGACGCAAACAACTGTAAGAACGCCCCACGTGCTGTCAACCGAAATAGCAGCAAAACATTTAGTATACCCAAGTTGTGCTTACCGGTACTGAAGTACTAAATTTAGGACTTACAAATGAGTTGGTACCAGAACTTAGGACGTAATATGCACTCTAGTAATTGCGAAGTTAGTCCATTGAAATTAATATTTGTTTGAGTTGACAATACAATGACTTTAGTAGTCGATTCATTCGTTAAGAGTTAAAAAGATATATGATATTCAAATATAATGATATTGCAGTTGATATGATGGTAAGTGGTCACTGCTGCTCATGGACATCTTTAACCAAGTTTATATTGAATAGGCTTTACATTCGTCGATTAGATATGTTGCCACTCTAATAATTAATATCAGATTGAACGCAAGCTCGTTTATTACTTACTAGCAACCCGCCCCGGCTTCGCAATGATACTAAATATACTACAGAATAAACTGATGTTATTATACATATAAACCTTCCTCTTCAATTACTCTATATTTAAATAACCGCATCAAAATCCTTTGCGTAGTTATAAAGATTTAAGCATACATAGGGATATAGGGACAGAGAAAGCGACTTTGTTTTGTACTATGTAGTGATATTTCATACAAAAATTAACATAAAATTGACAGACTACGCTCGTTTGCTAACAAACGCGATAAAAAAATTGGCACATACATACACATATCCCAATACGACTATGTTAACAGTTGTAGTTTGGAACGTGACTCACACAACTCTATGTACTGACATCACGTTATGCATGCCATAACTTTTTATGTGACATGTAACTTTTCTCACGTTTTCGTGCTCAGAAACACTTGTTGCCATAATTTACGAAACTTTGCTCTAATTTCGCATTGTTTTTCGTACCTAGTACCTTGTTTGGTGTAATATGAACGCATTATAGATATGCACTTTATATTAAATAAAAATGCTGTTTTGCGTGAATCATTTAACT
>DWPV01007211.1:0-10859 GCA_018251915.1 Urbanus proteus proteus
TCGTGATCAATTTGTAATGAACGAATTTGTAATGAAAAAGCGTTGGGTGCTCTTTTTATAAGTTTTTTTACCTCAGAGTATCTAAAATATAGAGTGAGTGTACTCTGGTACGAACAATAGGCACAAGTGGGAACGTGTCACTGAACAGTCATACTTTAAGTTCAACTGAAATAAGAAATTTAGCTGTATTAATATGTAGTAAATACTCAGATAAATAAAATAGGTATGAATAATCACCGCCTTATAATTGAGTGGAGCCACAAAATTACGCTACTTTCATGTATTTACACGAACACTTACAAAAAACTAGCGTAGTTTTATGCCAGTACCTTTAGCTCATTCGCTCACATAATCACTTTAAAAGTGGCCTCATTCGTTTGTTAGGAATGATAGATCTATCTACTTTATTTATCCGAAAGTAAATATCGTAATTTTGGTGAAATGGTGGTATACATACATTTCACAACTTACCTAGTATTCAATAGTTGGCGTGTGTGCTATACAAAAAATGTAGTGCCTACTAAGTACTAAGGCGTGGATACACTTTAATTCCGTACCAGGCGTGAATAAGTTGACAAGTCGAAAACGGCCATTATTCAGGGCAACCATTTTGAAGTTTGAGTTTTTAAAACGTTGTTTTATGCTTTTAAATACTTTTTAATTGCAAAATAATAATATTTTCGTTGGAAGTTTTGTATAACAAAATCATATTTAATAAATTTATTAACTGTATTTAAACAGACCTAACGTAGGACAAAAAAAAATTAAAAAGTCGACTTATCACGTTCGGTACGGTATTGTTACTCTAAAGTTTTTCAACGTTTTTACTGCGTCTCGCACAAATACTACGTTTAGTAGCAGAAAAATGCATTAACAAATAATTGTTGTTTCAAAAAGCTTCCAATTAAGTTTCCATTTTATGAGATAACGTTTTTATTTATGCTTATTTTCTTATAAATATATTTTTGTCATTGTAATTTCTGTTTTATGTACACCTCAACGTTTAAGTAACTTTTTATACGATTTTTACGTAATAGAACGTAGCACAAAACTTTTTATACCTTTGAAGGGATGAAATCCCAATAGTGAAGTACTTCCAAAACATGTTACATGAAGTATACTCGATTTGGACGAAGGATCGATTTCTCGGTTCACGGTGTTATCAGTGTTGCCGCTCGTTGGTCGATATTATCGATAGCCAGATTATCGATTTTGTATCGATAGTATCGATATCGGTACGATTGTAGGAATAGTGTTGAAAGAGTAATACGATAGATGCTATATCGATATTATCGCTACTGTCGAAGTTATTCAGAACAATACAATATTGATAGCTTCTATAGATAGTATGATATAACAAAAAGCCGTGAGATACGATAAATAATCTGTATCGAAACCAGTTATAACGAGATTTTGGGAAAGTGTCAATCTTATGATTATCATTGCAACGCGTGAGTGCGATCCTTATCTTTTTAACGTGTAAAACAAAAATAATACGTAACACGTTAACTTTTATGACGTAAAATAAAAATGAAAAAAAAAATGTCGATATGTTACGGTTAGGTCTCGAAACCAAATACTAATTCGTATAAATATTTTTGTTATTCTTATATTTTTTTGTAATTAATTTAGGTTAGCGCTAGTTTTTTTTTATTTTATTTTAAGCTTAACTTTGAGAAATGTTAAAAAAAGAACACGAAAGAATCGGTTTCCCTGTTTAAATTATTGTCGCTTTTTTATAAAACAGAGGTGAATGCTTTCTCCATGTTTAAAATTATTTAAGGCATCGTGGACGAAATAACAGAATAGACCCGGAGCTGTGTTAATATTTTTGTAACAAAATATATTATAGTTGAACCCTGTTTAGCTGTGACTCAGAATGGTACCTATTACTGACGTGTTAATAAAAGTCCTGCCCCTTTTTTAATGCGATAACTATGGGATAAAAAGTTAATATGTAAAACACATGTTATATCTGTCTAAAGCCTACCAACGTGACTTGAATAATGGTAGTAGGCTAAGACTTAATTCTGATAGTAGAACCGTTAGTAGTGGGCTGTAACAGATTGAAGTCAAGGAGTCTATTTAGTTTGTTCGTCCATAAAACTGAGATTTTATTTATTTATTTTTCTCCGTAATTTTCATTATGGGGACCACATCCAAGATTAAATTTCTTGCTCTTAGGAATCCTATAAATTATTTCAGTAGGGAAATATATAGACTATATATTTTTATAATATATATCATTGATTGGTTTTTACGCATTTTTTTGCTAAGCGAAAATATTAATTGTTGGGTAACCACAAGTTTTGGCGATTTTTGCAATTACATTAGTTTGTAATGATGTAATATCACGCGTAATTTATTTTTAACCGCTTTACTGTATTGTATATTTTGATGTAAACACGGACAAAATACAAATAATACATATGAAAATGGTTGTTATGGACTCTTTTAAAAAACATACAAATATTGTATTATTTCAAGTGGGCATTTCAAGTGGTGGGCGCACGGCAGTGTTGCAGCCAAGTTGATGAGAGGAAGACCCAGTCATAAGATATTTTTAATTTGTATTTTTATGTATTTTGTTCGTGTGTGACGCAATTGTTGTTTAAGTAATTGTACCGTATAATTGTATAATTACAAATGCAGTCTATGTTCTGAATCAATTGTAATGTATATACGATAATCAATACTGATACGTTGTGATTTAAACAACACTATTCAATAAAAGTAAAAAATAGATAGTTTTTTTTGTACTTGTCAACATTTCTCAGCATAGACTGTATAATGTATAATAACAGTATTTTATGTTGTGTTGTGAACATTTATAATATTTGTAATCATAGACAAACAAACAGAAGCAGTGAAAATGATTATAAGAGGCCTCTTGTGCAATAAATGTCCTGCGAAGTATCTGTGTGAAATATCTTTCATAATTCTTCAGGTGTTGTATAAGAATATATCGAAATAATCACAGATTTTTGAAGTGAAACTTCTTAGAAGGCAATTCATATCACTACATAGTATAAAAAGTCATTTTCCGTTATCTGTATCTTAGATCTTTAAAACTACGTAATGGATTTTGATGCGATTTTTTTTATAGATTGAGTGATTCAAGAGGAAGGTTTATATGTAATTTACGCGTGCAAAGCCGCGGGCTAAAGCTAGTTAGGTGTAAAAGAGAGCGACGCATACAGATTACAAAGCGATAGACTAAGATGACACATGTATGCGTTGAAGATGTAAGCGACAGATACTATAATATGAAGTGCATATTTGTGATTATTTGAGCTTTTTAAGAAGTTTCACTTTACCACGTACGGTGCTCCCATTTTTGTATTTTTTATTTCATATCAATATAAAGGATCTCTGTATCTTGCTCAGAAAATCTTAAAATATACATTTAAATCACTTGTCGTTGTGTCTGCTTGTGCTACTAGATGAAGATTTTTTGATATTTTATACATTTTTAGTATTGATTCCACCTACAACTAAACAAATATAGAGATAGATCTATCTACAAAACAATCACTTCACTAAATAAAAAAAAAATATTTTCATAACAGCGCCATCTATTCGTTAACTTCACTAAATAAAAAAAATCATAACAGCGCCATCTATCCGATCCAAAACTATCATATTTTTAAGCGTAAAAAAATTACACTCACATTTTTTTATTAAAATGAACTGATCGTTTCCCCAGAATAGCGCGTAGAAACAGCGACATGCGATATAAAAAGATATAGATAAGATATAATATCAGTAATATATCATATATTAATGACACGCATAAAATACAGGCTCAACACCACCAGACAATATGTTTTCAATCTCATTCTTTGTTATTGTATTGTAAAACAGCTTTAACTAGGGCCTGTGCCCCTAACTGACTAAACTGTTGTCGACATTATGTATTGTCTAATTAAATAACAACCATAATTATGAACGCTTTTTATTTCACTTTGATATAAGAATAAAGTTGTCGCCAACTCATTGTACTGGGCGCGGGTTTTCTATCATAGCGAGAGGGATTTAGACCTCCGTCCTAGCCTGGTGCGGAATGGTAGATTTCACCATTGTTTTCACGATGTTTTCCTTCACCGTTAAAACAAGTGATATTAGATATCTAATACACACATAAATTAGAGGTGCGTGCCTGGGATCGAATCTAACGGGGGCCGTTTGAGAGACCAAGTTTTAAACATTAGGCTATCACTGCTTCATAAACAATAAATAAAATAAACTTATCATGGTTAATTTACTATGGGAAATAAATAATAATACATATTCATAGGATTATTAAGGTATATCTAGACATTTGTCATTGTAACAAGGCCCCTTCAACATAAGTTACAGTAATCTAAAAGCCCGCATGTTTAGATTACTGTAACATAGAAATAACCAAAATAGAATAGCATATAGAACAATTTGAACTATGTTGGGTTCCAAAAATATTTTTGAGGTCAAAACATAAAAACACAGTTTTCTTATATCTACAGCAAGCTGCTCTTTATTCGTAAAAATAACTTAAAAGTATTAAACAAAATGTCATAATCATGTATCTTAGTTTCATATGGACATACGACTAAGATTCGTTTGAACGGCTCGTAGCCTCCTGCCTTCGCGCCTTAACCTTCATGCAGATGAAGTTGACGAGGCATATGAAAGCTGAAGTGAAGACCAATACAGCGGTGGTCTCGCTCACCAGAAGCGGCATCTGCGCGTTGTTCATGTTACAACGCTCCCATTCGCCCCATATGCAAGTTCCCACTGAAATTGAGGTTAGGTTGGGTTAGACGTTTTTTAAACGTATAAAAGTTGCAATTTTGCTAGTCTACCTGATGGAATGCCTCCCATGGACATCTGTGATTAACCTTAACAATTTTATTAGTGTCCTAAGGTCAGTAGAAGATTTTTTCCACCTGTGTGGGCTAAGTTGGAACGCCGTGTACCTATGTATATTGTTTATATTATGGAAGTAGCAAATAAGCCTGCAGCTCACCTGATGGTAAGTGGCCACTTCCGCCCGTGATCATATAATCAAACCCAGATAAAGACAGTCATACCCATAGATGAAGGATCCTACTACCATGATCTAAGGTCACACCTGTCGGTCAAAGGTGCGTTGTTACACCTGTTAAGTCAAAACGCCTCGAATAAGTATGTTCCCTCAACTTTCAAAACAGAATGCAGTAGCGCCTAACACTACTGCCATCCGACAAAAACAGGCGTTTTGGGTCTGGGATTTTGTGCCTGAGTCTTCATGTACCCATGGCACCCACGACACAGAAGAAAATTCTAGTATGGGGCTATGAGTGGAGAATGTGTAAGTACCATTAATTGCGTTAAAACCAAGGTGTCCGATGACAAAGGCGAGAAAGGCGACGGAGGTCCCAGCGAGGCCCAGCACCACCGACTTGTCCCGAGGGTCCACGGTCTTCAGCAGAAGCACGCCTTGAGCTTGGATCGATAGCACTAGAAACATTTTAAGCTATTAAAACCTTTAACCCAAAGAGTGTAACCAACTTTCTTTTTGGACAGATAAATGTGTCATCCAAGTAGCAAACGAGCATGGTAAATGGCAACTGTCTCTCATAGGCATTACACCAGATACAATTAGAACCCTACTGAAGTCTGTCAGAGATATGATGCTATCCTGGGTGATAAAGAACGCGTCACATATTTAAGTGTGTCCTTTACCACATCAGTCAAAAAAAGTAAATCACGTTGCTTTCTACCTCATTTACATTTAATGGAACTATGGACTAGCAGAAATGCAAGTAAAAGGAATAATAATATTTCTTAATTCTGATATCGTTCAGATATTGGCATATTGGGCATGATGGTGAAGTTCCATGACCGGTCGTCTAGCCCTTGCACGAACGCATAGGTATGAAGCGTAGGTGAAACGGACGACTGCCCATGTCTTCGCGGTCAGGGCAGCCTCGCACCCCGGAGGTTTACGTCTTTTTTTCTCCGTCAAATTTAGCTGCGTATGGCCAAACGGCTTCGCAAAATGTATCTCGCTGACACAAAAATTTTGCCACTGCAGTAACGTATAATTTATTTTAATTTCACCTGCGATCCAGAATATTCGAATGATACTAGCGAATTAAACCACACAAACTTACCACCGACGGTGAGGAACAGCACAAACAACATGCGGTGGAGAGCCCGCGCGGTGCCGCAGTCCACCGCGCCGCACGCGCCGGCCACCGCGCGACCGCTGGGCGAACACGTGCAGTTCTTGTACACGCTGCAAACATACAAAATTTCTGGACCTGAACTCATTGAGAGTTGGCAAAAATTCGACCAGGGAGATAGATCCGGCGTACTTATTTCTAGCGTGAAATAGTTCCACGTTTCACATATAAAGTGACCATACCATCTTAATACCTCAGGGGTGCATCTGTGATTCATAGGTTCTAGAGGTTATAGAGTTCTATAGGTTATAGAGGTAAGAATTATGGTGAATATTTGAGAATTAAAATGTTTATCGTTCATCGAATCTGTTTATATTTTTTCTAAACAGTGAACACTGAAGTTATGACATGAGGTTCTTCTAAAACATGAAGGCATTTTTGATTATTACTCTTAGCAGGGCCTTGTTGGAGGTTTAGAGCCCTGATATTTCGTAAGACGGCTTTTAACCTACCTCAGCCCTCCCTCATCTTCAATCCCACCGCAGCCGGCGTGGCACGGAGATAGATACGTCGTCATATCATCTACCACACACACCGGAGAGAACACAACCCAATTTGATGTGCACCTGTAACAAACAGACTTATTATTAACTAGGTTTTACCCGCGGCTTCGCTCGCTTTAATGTGGGATCATCTGCTTCTGGTATTGCAATTGCAATTGCATTCAAGAAGCTGTAGGTATAAAAGTGTGTAGGTTGTAGGTAAAAAGTTATTTTTATATCCCTCAGGAGTTTCCGGACCCCTGGCAATGTATGTTCAAACATTCATAATGATCGGTTTAGTAGATAAAGCGTGAAGGCGTTACAAACAAACAAATAAACGGACATTCGCATTTAAGGATTTAGGTAACTATGCCTAGTTCTTCTATCTTCCACGTGATGGTCAAAACTGCTGAGTAAAGTTTGCTTTGGTTTGAAGGAAGTGGTAAGAGAGCCTTACTTTTTTGAGGCATTCCTATAGTCCTCAGAGGTAGCAACGCCTCTGCGGCCGACCTCAGGTAGGACTGTGTTCTTATCTCAGCTAATTACATATAGCTGGCAGTAGCTACTTAAATAAATCATCGTTTGGTACTCCATCTTCCAAAATGTTTTGTAGCGACTCACCCACACGCCGAGCTGCACTCCGGCTTAGTATAGTGTAAGTCGGTGATGCCCGCCACTCTGCCCTGATCACAGCGCACTTTCAGCGCCATCACCAGCACTATGACACCAGCGAACACACTCATCTTCAGCGCCTGCTGCAGCGCTCGTTGCTTGCAGAACTGCTGCTGGATTGGTGCTGACCACTTCAGACCAATATACTGGAAGGAAACAAGTCACAAATTATTAAATTCTGTGTTCCTACCACCCGATGTACCGAAAAGAAGTATTCACCGTCGCCTATGGACATTCACAACACCAGAGGAGTCAACGCATTACCGGCTTCGAAGTCCTTTTTGCATTTTTTGAAGTCATAGCGGTCGGAATATACCTCGAGAGTTCTACGGATGACGGCTTGTGTCGACTGTTACTGTAATTTTAGACATGGTAGAACCTTATGTTCGTTCGGCAGTTAGGATCGGCCGGAATTTACACCTTTTCACCAAAACGTAGAACTCCTTCATGCTACAATAATGTTTTTTTATGAAGCCTAAAATAGCTGTTAGTATTATCATAACAAACTTACCACAACTGCTAAAATAATGCTAATATATTGGGATGCTTCCGTAAAGAATACCATTGTTGTACTATCTTGGTACGCGAGGAACTTAACCTGAAACAATGTATTTATTCGTTTACATAATGTTAACAACTAATGTTAGTAATGGCAGTAAAAGATAAAAGGAAAAAACAAAAATATTAAAACAAATGTGATAATTAAATAATGATAATTACAATTAATTACTCAGGTATACATCACACATTCATTTCACAATACTGCAGGCCAGGCCCCTCTTTCCTACTGGCCACAATAGGCATTTGCCCAGGACCCCGCGATTGAGAGGCCCCCAAGGTCCGGATAAATCACCGACAAAATAGCCCCCAGCAGCAAGCAGAAACGGAATAGTTTATAAATTAATTTACTCAGTAGGTATCTAGATATATATTAATATATTTATAAGGGAAAAGTGAAAACAGAATTTCAGTTCTTTGTCTATCCTAATGATACCAAACAAAATAGTAGCCTGCAAAAAACATATGGGGCCCCATACATTTGTGTGCCGAAGGCCGAAGGGCCCTTAAAGGGTATAGATGGCCCTGCTGCAGGCATTCTGATAAAATCGTCATCCATTCATCTGTAATAAAATCAAAGTGAGGCGCGCTGTAAAGACTGTTAGCATACCCTCACAATGTCAGCGTAGTGGTATCCAAATCCCCATAGACCAGCAGCCAGGGCTCCGACGGATAGCATCTGAGACAGTGCCAAGGGATTCGATAGCACTCGGCAGAGGCTCGCCACGCAATCTATAAATACACATCGGTTATCTTAAAATCCATTTTCTTAAAAAAACATGCATAGTTAGTTTTATAAAATCTGGGGATTTTGATTATGATAAGCAACACTATCCAATGATGAAATAATACAGTGTGTATGTTTTTTGAAAATGAATCCGTTTGATTCCCGGCTAGAAAATAGATTTTTTGAAAATATATTTTCGAGTTTTTAAGTTTTAGTTTTTATCAAAATCAGTCTATGAAGTAAGCTCATTAAGCATTTTTCGTTAATTCTTATAGTTTCGGAATTCAAAATCATGCTATATAAGTAGTTACATGGTATTGAAAAACTTACTTCTGTCTTCAGAAGGCACTTTAACCCTATCCTCCGCCCGTAATGTGCTGGAAGGCATGTAGTACATGATTTGCAAGGTCTGGACCAGGAAGCCCACAACGAAAGTTGCTATCTGGAATGTATGAACTTTCAGCTGGACCATGTGGTAGCCTACGGATAGTACTATTACACGCACCATAACGATGATACCTGGAATCAGAAATTTGAAGTTGACATAACGTAAATCTTAGCTAGAAGCTTTTAAATTGAGCAATAACTCTAGGAGGTGTCAGCAGTCTACAATAGACTCCGCCAGGGCCAGCCCGGATCCTGAGTAACGGGAAGACCTTCTTCACTGACTTCTCAGGAGAATTCATGGAATGTTCATGCTTTTCAACATCCTTGAAGCGTTAATAATTCAGTATTATCACTAAATAGTCTATAAAATAAAGTCGCTTTCCGCTGTTTGTCGCCATGTATGCTTAGACCTTTAAAACTACGGAACGGATTTTGATGCGGTTTTTCAAAATAGAGTTATTCAGGGAAGGTTTATATGTAATTGAATGCGCACGAGACCGCAGGCAAAAGCTAGTTAGAAATAATTATTAAAAAATCTGGTCTAGATGCATTAAGTTTTGTACGAAGTTTCATGTAAAATTAAATGAGTCCCTTGCTACGAAAGGATTTTGATTTATTTTCTAAGGTGACCAAACAATCAAATTTTATTTTCCATCAAAGCAGCTCTTGTTATGACGTATTTGATCTTTTATAAGCTTGCAGATTTAATTTTTGATGCAGGACTACTAGCAATAAGCCATATCAAAATTATTTAAGTCCACAGAGTAAATAACTTGTGTACCTAGATGCAAACTGACTCTGTCAGGCCCATGTTCCTCGATGTACGCGAACCCATGGCACCAGATGATGATTCTGGCGAGCATGAATATCAGGCCGCTGCAGAGGACCACAGTTATTCTTATTGCCGTTGACAGTGACACATCCGGTTCTTCTGGTCCGATATGAACGAAGAAGTCACGACTGTTACAAAATTCTGAAAGAATAAAATAAACATTCTACACTCATATCTTCTCCAATCTATCTATCTATTCAGCCCACATTAGTCCACTGCTGGACATAGGCCTCTACCAAGGCATGCCACTGAGCCCGATCTTCGACTCTTAACATCCATTTAACTCCCGCCGTCCAGCGCAGATCGTCGCGCCCCCTCGCTATTTTCTCCTCCTCCTTTCAATACTATTTTCTGCTCTGTCCTAGGTGTCATGGACACAAAGATAAATACAAATAGTTACTCTTTTCTCATATGATCGAAGTAGCAAACGAGCAGAACCAGAAGTCAGACCCAGATCAGAAATTTAAATTCATCATTCAGATAACATTCAGAATCTAACCCGGAACTCATCGAACCGGTATGGTAACCACTCCGCCACATGGGTCGTCAAAAATAAAGGCATATTCAGAAAACATTGTAAGAATACCTATACGGCAATTCAGAAAAATACAACTAAGAAACAATGTAAGTGGTTACTATTGTCCTCGTATGCTACCTCATAAACCTACTATTGATTTTATAAGTCGAAGGCGGAAATTACTATGTTACAAGTTGACTACTAGCTGCAAATATAACTATAGATTAGATAGATAAAGATACCAGTGATATCATAGTAAATAAACAAGATAACGAAAACTTTAAATATATGTTTTCAATTGCTCCATAGCGAAAGACCTTGTAAATGTGGTGGGTTATTGATGACAAAAGAATTCTGTGAAGAATGAACATTGAGAAAATATATTGATATGATGCTATTATTTTTTTACTACACTACTACACAATGGTTTTTAGGGTTCCATACCCAAAGGGTAAAAATGGAACCCTATTACTAAGCC
>DWPV01007212.1:0-10858 GCA_018251915.1 Urbanus proteus proteus
CGCTAAATTGGATGGATTGATTAATAAGAATAGGCATTAGTGATGTGCTTAATGTAGTTTTTTCTACTAAACCAAGTAACAAACAATGCCTGGTAAATTGCTTACCGAATTGAATATTCAGCGGAATTATCCAGTTCAGTTTTTAGTATCTTACGCCTGTAGTGTTTTAGGTGTGCATGATTGTCCAATTCTGGAACTATTAGGAAAATCAAAAAATGCTGAAAGTATTTACAAGGTTGATTACGATCTCTAATAGGCATAGACATTATAATACTGGTAATGACAAATATACCTAGTAGCATTTTCACATATTCATTTTTTGTGATGTAATCTACTTGTTTTTGGTATATTTGATGTTGAAGGTTAAGTATTAAGAAATAATTTTTAATATCAAATAATTTATCTAATTATCAGTTAAATAGTTAAAAGAAGTAATTAAAACCCCAGGAAGTAATAAATGTAATGTTGATTGAAGGACAAAGACACTCTTTTATCTTTTGAATTCAATTTTATGATCCTTTGTTAAATTATTTATTTGTTATCACATATTCTTAAATAATATCTATAGAAACAGTTTTTGTGGGTTGGAGAAGTGTACTATGGGGGGTTGATTATTGTTGATTTTACTAGCAAATTTTGACAAGCGTCAAGCAAATTTTGAAGGGTTAACGGGCATAACGGGTTCACACATCCATTCATCCATCTTACAAAGTTCCACTGCTGACCATAGTGGGCATTGATACCACTGCAATGGGAAGTGCAGTGGTATCAATACGAGTGAGTTGAACTACATACGTCCTGGGCCACCTTTAGTCATCTAGGCACCCCAGGCAAGTCACTCATTTGGCGCCTCGAGCAAGATAATCAAGAAGTTATTCATTTTCTTAGACATGCATTGCCGTCCCGGGCATCTGCCTGGGTCCACCCCTTCTAAAGCCGGCACTGCATACGTTCCTTGCTGCTTTTTACATAAAATATTTATTTCCAGTCACACCAAATCAGATCGAGCGGCTATACTCCAGGTTCACATCATTGGACAAAAATGATTGTGGAACTCTTTCAAGAGAAGACTTCCTCCGCATCCCCGAGCTGGCCATCAACCCACTGAGTGAGAGGATTGTACACTCATTCTTTGCCGAGAGTCACGATGACCGAGTCAATTTCCTGCAATTTATGCGGGTGCTGGCACACTTTAGGCCTATCAGAAAGAATAGAGAAAACAGACTGAACAGCAGAGAGGAAAAATTGAGATGTGAGTATCTATAGCAGTCTTAAGATTGATTCACATGAAGTCCACTGTCTTTGTTTTATTCTTTGGATGTGTATAAACAAGTTTAATGATTGTAACATAATAAAAAAGGATCCAATTTTGAATGTTCTTTTTTCTTTCTTGTCTAAGGTTTTCATAAATTAACTTCACTTGGTTTTACTTGTAGAGTTGCTTATGTTAACTTGTACATGTACACTAGCATTTCATCCTTTTCTAGACTTTTCTAATGTATGTGCAAAATTTTATAACATTCAATTGAGTAGTTAAAGACGTGAAGACATTATAAACACACAAACAAATAATTAGACATTGGCATTTATAATAATTTGAATTACATTTACAGTTGCATTCTCAATGTATGACTTGGACAATGATGGCAAGATCTCTAGGGATGAACTTCTTGCTATTCTACACATGATGGTCGGTGTAAATATTAGGTGAGTTATTACAACCTTATATTTTTACATTTTTATAGTTTAATTTTGTTCTAATCACTGCAAATGATGTATTGTTTCCTGAAAGCTATACATTATAATTCATCTTTGCTTTTCTATTATTTAAATTTTATGTTGATTAATTAATTAGTTACTTTATAATGGTGACGCATTATCACCGTAGATGTATAAGTTAGTTAAGCAATATGCGATTTTAAAACTAAGTAAATTATGCTCTCAAATTAGAAACAATATAAAAACAATATATTGGTAATAGTGGACTTGACGCATCTCTTTATCATAGTTTCTTCTCATCTATGGTTGTCTGATATATTGTCCTAATCCAAATAAACCCCTTTTTTCTGTGACTTTTTAAACAATAATGTTTTGACCCCAACTTGGTCACATACTATTGTTTGCAACATGAAAAAAGCTGAATTTTTATTCTGTTTCAATTGACTCAAAGGAGTTTTGAAATTCGATTTACAGCGAGGAGCAGTTAACAAGCATCGCAGAGCGCACAATACTCGAAGCTGATACAAACAATGACCAGATGATCTCATTCGAAGAGTTCTGCCGGGCGCTGGAGAGGACCGACGTTGAGCAGAAGATGTCCATCAGATTCCTCAATTGACCTCCACACTCCTGAGGCGTATCAAGTACATCCTCGCTGCGATATACGGTCCTCATAAGCATCTAAGATTGCGTACGCGTTCTAGGACTTGCTGAAACTTAGTCAAAATTAATAAATAAATCTTGGTAAAGTGTATATTAGTAAATGTATTTATTGTTGTATGTTAAGGTGAAGTGAAGTAGAAGTTGTCTCATGTATTATTGTATAGCAATAACGTTGCATTTCATTTTTAACAAGCTTTTTTATAACTTAATGTCCATTGATTGTTTCTTGATAAATGTGGTACTTATACTCAATTAAAGCTAATGTTGTATTCCATAGGGCCTTTAAATGTAAAGCACAGCCCTTGTGTAAGGCAGCCAATTCCCATTATGTATGTTTAGATATGATAAAATAAATAGTTTTGGTCGCCATTAAAAAAGATATTATATAAAGTATAGTATCTGTAACATTTAAATTATTAATAACTAATCATGTAAATGTGTTTGATACTAAATATTGTCAATAGTTCAGGTTTTTCTGTGAAATATTGTATGTGCAGGATAGCCTTAGACATTATACCATTTTTATAACAAATTGTTTACAAGCTAATTAATATCTTATGTTTCATAAATTAAAATTTCGTTATGGTTAATTTATTTATTTTCAGATATATGAAAATAAATAAAACAGCATTATAGAAAAAATGTATAAATAAATTATTTTGTAATCATACTTCTCTAAAATACATTATAAGCTTATTGTATATTGCTAATTGATAATAAACAAAATTACATTTACATTTGTAGTGTTTGGGGGAAACGTGGGGTAAAGGGTTATAATTGGCAGTAGCAAATGTATATGCAAAGTGTAATTTTAATAAAAATTAAACAGACGTAACGCATTATTATCGCATTTAAGAGCGTAGAGATAGAATTATTGTAATAAAATAGTGCTCAGCTCTCTGTGTAAACGGGAATGCACAATTTAGTGAGTTATGACCAAATAAATAAAATTGGGGTGATATAATACACAGTTATGTGGCTCTATTTATTATTGTTTGAAGTGTTGTAGATAAATAAATCAAACTATTTTATAACACATATATATGGCTTTTTATTGTATTACTCATGGTCTATTGCCGTACCATTCCTGGTTTATAACCGGTAAATATTCACTTTACCTTTAATTTTTGCTAGCTTTTGCCAGTGGCTTGCACACGTTAAATTACCCTTAAACCTTCCTCTTGAATCACTATCTATTAAAAACAACCGCATCAAAATCTGTTGCATTGTTTTAAAGATCTAAGCACACATAGGGAAAGACAGCGGAAAGTGACTTTGTTTTATACTACGAGTATGTTAAGATTATGCAATTTGTATGAATAATGCTTTTCAATTTTATTTTTTCGCACGGATTAGTATTGTCATAAAAGAAAGTCATCTTTCTCTTTTCTGTGAGTATTGTACATCTATATTACACGACTAAGTTTGCCAGACGCAATCTTCTTTAAAATTATACACATAGATAATTTTTCTAAACATACAATAAAACAAAAATATAATTCCATAAACATTTTAATTTCGTATTATAATTTACATTGTAGAAAATATAATTGTAACTTAAATTGCGAATGATTACATACACTTACGGCCTCCACAGAACTGTTGTCTATTCAATATGAAAAATCTAAAACAACCATCTTATCAAAATAAAGAATATATTCAAATTTTATATATGAAATACAAAACGATTGCAATCAATGTAATTTATTTGGAATGAATATATTCCGATTATATTATTTCAGAAATTTTCTATTTTCTACATTCCCAGATAAAATTAAAGGATATTTTTTATCTGATCTTTTCAAACCTAGTTCTTATAAGAAGCACAAATCATGCGACCATAATAATCAACCATGTCGTTCTTACTATAATTGGTCACAAACATAAATAATTGCAGACAGGACAATAGTCCTTCTTCAATTTTTACATATTTGATAAGTCTGAACGAGTTGAAACGTCTTATGCTAATCTGTATTTTTACTAATAAAATCTCAAACAAACCGCGCCCTAGAAGTACAATGCTGTAATACTATGCCAATTTAACCGTACCAGGCGTGAATAAGTTGACAAGTTGAAAATGGTCATTTTTCAGGGCAACATTTTAAACATCGAATTATATCTGTAATTCGTTGTTTTTTTATATGTTTTTATTACTATATTACTATCTTAGAATTTCGGATGATATAAGTTGTATAATTTAATAAATATACAACTTAATTGAACAGACCTAATGTAGAATAAAAAGAAAATCATGCAAGTCGACTTATCAACGTATTCACGCTTGGTACGGAACAGAATCAGAAGTACCTTGAGTATCTGTACCAACATACCAGCTGATATTAACCACACCTATTGAGTGTCAACCTATCATTACGGAGTCTATATTCCAATCAATCACTATGTAGAGCTATTATAGATAGCTCGTCCAATCAGTTCTGTGGCGGACCAGTCTTCGGTTGGTCGTCAAGCCGTGGACGACACGGCCAGCTTCTTCAGGTGCTCCATGAACACTTGTAGCGACACGTCGTCCGTCAACACGGGGGCGCCACCGTCCTGCGAAATTATATGACATAATTAAGCTATTGTTTGACAAATACATTTTTAAAGACGAATGAATACACCTTGTCATATTTTCAATTTGTATAGGTAATATAAATTACATGTAATACAGGTTAATTTATAAAATTAGCTATAAGGTTGGTACAGCACGTAGAGAGTAAATGTATTGATCTATTTGAAAATTACCTTTGAAGACTGTAATTGATCTATGCTGCCCTTTAATTTTATTTATATCATAAATTCAAGACCTGAACTGCGCTGTAACTGAGTCTGATACTCCCAGGTGAACGTTAAGTATATTTTTTTAATAATTTAAATGACTTTCTAAATTAAGCGGACATAATCATCATTAAGATATTTTTATAAGTAAATATAAACCTTTAATAGCCATTTAATTACCCGCATTTAGGTATGTACAATCATTAAAAATACAACAATAAAATTATAAATCAAGGTGAGTCCAAAGCATTTCAAAACATAATGACGCATAACAAGATCGAGAAGCATGGAAATTCGGACTTTATATCGATTAGATTAGAATCATATTTCTAAAAATGTAAAAATATTCAACAATATAAAGTCCATTGAAATAAGGTCCAAATTAGCATGCTCACTTCATTCCTTTCAATAAAAATATGTATGATCGTGGAAAATCAGTAGCTATCAATAATGTTAGTTTTAGCATTGCCACTTTTATAATTATAATTTTATTTATGTCTATAATAACACAAATAATAACTGAAATGACTTTTAAACTCAATGATAAAAGTGGAAATGCATATGTTACCAAAAAAGCGCGAACATGGAACAATTTCATATATTGGCGGGAAACAAAACGCACAGATAAATAATTATTTCATTCGTTCTGTTTCCCAACAATAAAAAAAAAACATTAAAATTAGTAATCCGACAAAACATATTAGACACCCAACACCGGATCTGTTTGAGAAAATAAAATAAAAAAACACTCTACCGCAGATGGTACCGGCATCGCCTGGTTATCGCCAAAACAATGATGAAACAAAAAACAAAACGTCAAATTCAAACCATGCTTAGATGGCGTAGGTACTCATAACATGCTGTATCTTTAAAAATAAATTATTGTATTGTTCGATTGAATCGCACAGTTTCTAATAAATTGTCAATGAAAAAAATTTCACAATAACAACACATTTGGAATTTAGAGTATTAAAAATTAAATAAAGCTGTGTTAACCAGAATATTATTTAGAGATTGTTGAAGATTTCCAAAAATTTGAGATACAACATAACATGTAATTTTGCAGAACCGTAATTTTGCAACAAAATCTAAGTATGGACTTTGTTTACTTGTTTTATAGTTAACAATCTTGTTTTATAGTTAACAATCTGTGCGTTTTAATCAAACACAAATTCAATAACAAATTTAAAAAATTAAATTATTCAAACAATACTGATCAGTAAACAAAGGATGCAACTGTCTAAATCACACTTTTTACAATCAACAAGATTTATATAAAATACATACGAGTATGTTAAATGTATACTCACACCACCGTACGCGTACATGTTGTTGTGTGTCTGCGATGGGTTCACTTTGGAAAGAAGGAACCGAGCCTGAGGAAAAAATAAACATTATTGACATTGGACTATTATTAATTTATTACAGTGACATTAATTATGATATTGTGAAAAAATTTGGTTAGAATGCAAACTTTAATTCATCAATGTGAGAAGTTTTCAATAATATTGTATCGGGTAAAAAGACTCATGGAAAGAAAAAATGCAGATATATAAATGTAATTTTTAGATCTTCCACAAAAGATTTTGAGACAGTGGGAAGATCTATTGTTAAGTTTATACATGTATTGTGAAAAGACACTACTTAAGAATTTAAAAGACTTAAAGATTTAACAATAACAAAGATGATGAAGAGCAAAGAGAGAAGGAGAAAAGTTGATAAAAGACGGTAATCACACCAATTACTAAAAAAATCTCGATCATGAATGGACAGCTTTAAAAACGATCGAATTAAGACATCTGTAGCTCCTAGCAACACGATTTCTCACAATCACACCGTACAGAATGGCAAGTTGGCACAATGGTGTCAACTATAAACAATGGCGCTGGCGGGCGAGTGTAGAGCGTTGCTGCGCGCGCTGGTCGCCGCGGCCGCCGTCTCATGTACGTTGTCCATACCACGCGCTCAGGGCACACAGCGTTTAACGCAGATAAAAGGTTCCATTACAATAATCATGTAAATAGAACGTAGTTCGTCTTAATGCTGAAGGTTCGGCTGTTTTTTGTACTTGTTTTTGTGATTCTGAGTAGTATTCGTGAAGGCGTTGAAGGTAAATGTGTTAAAAAATATTCTCGAAACGGTGCAAAAGTTTGTAATGAGTGTAATATTAAAATTTAATAAGTGAAATCTAGACAAAATCCCATCAAAGATCTTATCTAATAAGAAGATATTAGACAAGGTGAAATGATAGATCGACAGAATTAAAAATAAATGAAGATTACATTTAAACTTAAGTAGGTTGTGAATTGTTAAACTTTAAATTTATCAAAAAAATTAAACAAATAAAACACCTTACAGATCTAATTTGCGTGTTAATATTGAGCGGTATGCAAAAGGAAGACTTGGACGTGAGCATGCTGGTGAAACTGCAGCGATACAATGTAAACATTGACGATATGAACAATGAGTGAGTACTTGGTTGCTTGTTATTCTTCTTGTTATTTTACCTTCCACAGTTTTTGATTTGAAAAGACTTTATTTAAGAAATTTCACGTGTTCTTTATTACAACCATTCAAAATATTATTTCAATTACATTTTTCACTAAACAGTGTCATCAATAAATAATAAAGATTTTTAATTAAGGCAAAGTCGACGTGAATGCTTAACGAGAAACAAAGATTTTACGAGAGGGAAAATAGACAAAAATAACGATAACTACGTTCCTACAACAGAAAAGGCAACTACTACTATTGGTAAGAAGCAATTATATATTATATTGTTTAAGTTAAATGACTTTAACAAATAGCATTAATTATGAATAAAATGGTAACATAATAATGACAATTTCATAATTTCAGAAGATCCATTACAAGGATTGAGTATCGCGGCTGTTTTAAACTACTTCAAATCTAAACAGAGTACAATACTGGAGGGAACCACAACATCTTTAGATATACAACAAAAAATGGACACAAGAGCTACAAAATATTTTGAGAATCAATCAAAATCAAATATGAATTTATTACAAAGATATATTCAATTAAACAATCTCAATAGATCTATTTATGAAACACAACACAATTATGAGACTACATTTAATTATAATGTGGATCAAAATATGAATACCAAAATCGATGAAATAATTCCAAATGGCGCGAAGAATAATGAATTTATCAACACAATTTTCAAAGATTATTTTCTTCAAACAAAAATACTTCCTACGACAACCGAAAATACCATCACAAGAGCATCGATCAATATACAAAATGTTTATAAACAAATTGAAGAACTTATGCGTGTTTCAAATACTAATACTAAGGAGAAGACGAATGAGAAACTCCAACATAATATTGCACCAATTACGAAATATATTATTTCAAATACTGGGCCTGTGATGTCTCAAGATAAAGCGACATCCGATAGAGAGAATCAAATAAAGACCATCTATGATTTTCTCACTACCGTTAACCAATTTAAATCCTATTCTTCTATGCCTTTACCTCAAAATAATACAACGATATACTCAATCGAAACCAAAAAGAATGTAGAAAAAAATGACATGACTGCTTCTCCAAAACAAGTTAATTACGATGAAATTAAATCAAATGTACCAGATGTTGCCGCAGATATCAGGAAAACAAATGCTCTATCATCCGATTTAGTGAAAGAAATAGCCAAAACCGTTAAGGATGTAATTATAAAAGATTTGCGCAACGAACTGTCTTATATTTATCGTGATCCTGTAAAAACGACTACAACTGTGACAACGCCTAAAACTATCACAACTTCCACAACGCCTACAACTATCACAAAGTCCACAACTATCACAACGCCTACAACTATCACAACGTCAACTACTATTACAACGTCTACTACTATCACAGCGCCTGCTCCTATCACGACCACAACAACAGGTAATATAACTTAGTGCATTCCAAATACGCTAAAATTATTTCACCTTCCAACTATGAATTCAATTACTAGATGTATTTAATTATTCCAGAAACATCTCCGAGTACATCTTCAATTATGACAAAGGAAAAAGAATTAGCCATAATGGACACTTTTATGGAATTATACAAACAAATAAAAGCATTGAAACATAATACATTTGTATTGGATGCGCATAACAAAACAGAAACGACTGGAAATGGTTTCATTCAAGCATTGAAGATTAAAGATCAAATTCAACCAATAGTCAATTACAATGATTTACAAAAACCAGACACTAAAGTGAAAATATCGTCAGTTAGAAATTACAATACAAAACCGTCTTCAAATTTAAATTCTAATCGTCCGAGACAACCAAAAAATCATCATGTACCCATAACTATACAAACAAATTCCATAGAAATACAACCTTTAGCAGTTTCCGTATCCAAGCCCGAAAGTTTAATTAATCAAAATATTGTAGTAAACTCTAGACAAAGTGTTCAACAAACATATCAATATCCCACACACTCCATTCCCAGAGAAAATACATTTTCTGACATTAGAATAATGCATAGAAACAGAACACACAAATATAACAAACATAGTCCAGTGAAACAAAATGAGAGACATAATGTACCACGCAACCAAATCCGTTTGGGTCACCAAGACACAAGACACGACGATGTCATAAGATTTAGAATGAAAAAGAACGGACACTCAGGAATCGATACTAATTATTATGAAAAGATAAACTTTGGTGACAATAGACATAATGTAAATTTTGGCAATCGTAATATACCTAGATTTCACGAGAGATTAGAGAGACTCGACGAAAGAATTGCAGCTCTTTCTAATAAAGATATTTATGATAAAAGAGAGCATCATAACGACGATGTCCCTGAAAGACAACAACTCTCGCTAGTAGACATGAAAAAGGGTACGTCCTACGACGATACACATTTCAAAAACTTTCTCAAGACCCAACAGAAAGTTACAGATATTTTAGAAAGAATCTTAGCAACCAGATCGAAGAATAACGAGGCTCGAAGTGTAGAATCTACATAAATTGTAATTTTGAATTCTTATAATAAACATTTTAAGCTCATTCAGTATTTTTCAAACATACTTTAACTAGACAATAAAGTGCTAATAGACTAACAAATAAAACTCTATATCTATAACCATTATGTTTTTAACAGTTTTTAATCTGAATCTATGTAATTTTTTCGTTATTAAAGGTGGTAGATCTCTATGTAGTTCGACTCCGGAGGCACAACTGCCACACCTATTTTTGTCTTATAACAGCAGTGTAACGCTGCTGTGTTCTGGTTTGAAGGGTGTGGTTAGAAAGACACACTTATCCGAGGCGTTCCAACTTAGTCCTCAGGAGTAGCAACACATCTGTGGTCGACCTCAGGTAGGACTGTGATTTTATCTGGGGTTGATTACAGATGTCTATGGGTGGCAGTGGTCACTTACCATCAGGTGGACTTCATGCTCGTTTTCTACTTCCATCATATAAAAAATAATAGCAATGAGCATCTAAATGCATCATTCGGATTTCTATTTAGTCGATGATCGAACCCAGAACCCATTGCATGTCAAACCGGTAAGACCGCTTCGCCCGAAGGTCATCACGAGTCAGATTATGCACACATATGGAGTTTCTTGCGCCGCCTCTTCTCCGTAACGAATAAACCTTCCGAGGCGGTGGTAGAGTTTTTGACGTTCAAAAAGTGTTCAATATGAATCAACTTTGAATAA
>DWPV01007213.1:0-10856 GCA_018251915.1 Urbanus proteus proteus
TTCGCGCCTAGCGGTGACAGGTACTTGACGGACGATTGACGTTCGGAAATGGTTCGGCAATGTTCGGGACCGTAAGTGCAGACTAAAAATAAGGTGAGTACACTATGCTTCTTCATAAGCGACGCTGTGTTTTCGACAGGCTCATAATAACCATATACCTACATTGACTTACTATCTTTGTCCACCGGATTGCCATTACAATACTCCGAGGTTTGTATTCGGTGCATACCTCTGATTTTGCAGTCATTATTTTATTATACGTAGTTACGTACTACCAAATTAACGCCTGATAATTCTTAAAAGCAAAATTCTTAAAAGTAAAAAAGTCTCAAAGATATCAAACGTATACCAATTCGCACTGAGCCAGCGCGTTGGACAATGTTCAAAACACCATCTCTACAATCTCTACGTCTCTAGTAGACGTAGAGATCGTAGAGATTGAGAGACGCGAGCCTAACTTTGGAACAACAACAAGTGGGTTGACGTCATAAATATTCTGTTCATATTATTTATTTTAACAAGACATTAAACGCCAAATAAATCTCAATAAGGAGCAAAATATGATATATTTCATATAAGGCTTCTTTATTACAACTGTCCATGGGCGACTATGACCACTGTTCTATAAGCACAATAGATTCTATTGTATATTAAAAATTAAACTTATACGCCAATATGTCTATCACACTTTAAGATTAATTTCTTTTATTTAAAAACACTTTTGTTTTATTTTTCGATAAACTATATTTTTAAACTTTAAGAATTTTGCTGTATGACTTAATAGATTTTATCACATTTATAGATTTTAGAAATGATTTATATGAATAAAGAATGAGAAATGAAACAATGAATTATTAATTATTAAATTTAATATTTAGTAAAGAATCAAATCATACAACTCAGTCTTCTAATTTGAAAGTAACTTACAATAAAAGGCGGGAAAAAGTAATTAGATAATTACTGTGGCTTAAAACTAATGGAATTTATCGCTTCCTCTTCTTTTGTGGTGCTTTTGCTTCCTCCTCAGCCTCTCCATTGGGCTGATCTTCCTCATCTTGCGTCTTCCTCCTGACAGGACCCGTCTGAGTAATAGGAACAGATCTCTCGCCTGTTACACTAGAGATTTTCGGCGCTGTAATAGTCAAAACCCCATCCGAAGATAACTTGGACTCCACCGTCTCCGGGTTGCAATGTTCAGGCAAGGCGTACCGGCGCGTAAACTGCCTAGAAATGTAACCGTGCTCATCTTTCCTCTCTTCATGTTTTCCCTCCACCACGACGTATCCATCGGAAGTCTTTACAGAAATCTCCTCAGGCGAAAAGTGCTGTACATCCAAGTTCACCTGGAATTTGTCCTTATCCGTCTTAATAGTGGATCCGGCGTCCCTTTCCAGCAAAGCTAGGTTCCGCCAAGGACGAAGGTAACGGCTATGTCTAGCTCGCAACATAGGTCGATCGAACACGTCCATTAAATAATCGTCCGGCGATAAATCCAAGCCAAATAATTGGTCCCGTAATCTTCGTGGTCTTAATTCAAAGTCAATTAACGATGGTAAAAGCGCCATTGTGTTGATATTTCAAAAAATTAACTCGTTATTCTCAAATTTCGCAAAAGGAATAGCTCGGTTGCTTGCTTGAGTAGGTAGCTTGTTCACCTGATCACGTTAGTTCAATGTACTGCCGCAATAGCGCTGCGCGTCGCTTTTATACCAAAACAATATTTCCATAACTATCTAGAAAGGTAGAGACAACTCTAGAATCTTCTACGCCATCTAGTAACAAATAGAAAGAACTAGAATAAAAGTACTGCAATTATGTTTTCTATTCACAAGTGATATGCAAAAATCATTTTTATTTAATGTATACTGATTCTTGTAGAAAATCTGTAGGTATATTAATCAATGTTATATTATCCTAATTATCAGCTTAATTTATCAATATCAATACCACAAGATTTTGTAAGGTACTACTACAGCGCACCAAATAGTACTAGCTACTGGACGGTAGATGGCGTTATGATCAATAATAGCATAATTTTGAACTATTAGTTCTCAAAAAGTAAAATATTTCACTTATTTTTATTTCTTAAAAGTTTTGTATTGCGTTATTAATTAAATTAAATAGCAATTAACCACTATCAAGCAATCAATGTCGGATAAAAAATTAATGTATAGATTGTATAGTTTTGTTCTTTTCAACCACTTCCCGCTAGATGCCTCTACTAATCCTTAAAGCGAATCCTGGAATCGTATAGTTTATAACATAATAGAAATCTCCAGATTTTTCTAAATTGGTTACTGGTTCAGCCTTAATTAATCTAACAAACATTTTATAATTGCTGTAATTAACAGCAAGCCTCAAAATATAATGATTTTATTAGCCAACATCACGTAAAACATGATTTTGAGCTATTTTATGAACTCTCTTTTTATTTTTCATACTTAGTTAATAATATCGAATATTATGGGTAAGGGTTCAATTATTTATTAATATGTTATTAATAATACCTAAAGCATGTAGTACCTATGCAATATGCTACAGACTACAGTAATACGTTTTTATTACTAACACGGATAACACCAATTCAAACTTCAATCTCTACTAGTAAAGGTTATAATATCTAAACGTTAAGTATATATTTTTTCTTTGCACTACTGCAGCATATTACACTTAAGAAACAATAAAAAATAAAACAAAATTTAATTCTACTTGAAATTGAATACCATAGAAATAAATTATTTATGTTGGTAGTATCCTAAAAGGCCACGTGGTTTCTATTTTAATAAAATAGGTCATTCCAGAGAGCCATGTTTTTGTCATTGTTCTGAGATATCTAAAACATTAAGACTAACATTTATGAATATTTAATATGTAACTACCTTCTTCCTTAATGTAATCTGTAAATATATTGATACTGTATAGAAATGACGTATGTTTAAAAGCCCCCACTAAAAGCATTATTCAATAATAATACATGCGATATATTGATACCTTTAGTTATAAGGGGTTTCTTTATGCAGCAGCTGTTGCTGTATTTCTATTATTTAAAATAACTTCAGTAGGTCCAGTGCCAAACTTCTGCTATGAGTAGGTACCTAATATATCCAGAATAAATTTAATCACTGACTAAATTCAACTGCTTCAAATATTAAACAGTAGGTACCAATGTCTAACGGTTTTCATTCGCATTGAAATTCTACGTGTAGATAAAACAGGATGTTAATAATATATATTTAATTTAAATACTTGTGACTTGTGGCTATATTATTAAAATTAACTAGGTAGGTTGGTACTTGCGGAGGAAATAAAATAATTAAGATGTTTAGCATTGGTTTTATTTATTAGCATACAATTTTAGGTTAGGTTACGTTCCCCAACTTTATATCGATGAAAAATTCTATGAGTCATCCGACGAGAAGGCAATCAATTAAAATCTATCCCTGAATAATAATAATTACATATCAAACAATAGTCTATTGAATAATAATTAAATATCTTAGTGTCAGGCGTTTCAGAGCCATGTAGAGAATAAATGGGATCTTTTATCAAATTCCACAAAATGAAGTAACTATGTGTGAATCTTGTTAGCATTTTTTACAATTTCGCAATATTATTTCGATTTACATTATCAAGTGATACATAGCATGAGTAAGAGAATAACTCCATAAAAATTATAGAAATGTACCTAACCTTATTAGAAAAGTATTTCTATACATTTTGCTTATAAGTAATAACTATAATAATGATAATGATAATGTAGATAAGCTTGTAGTAGAACATTAAAGTTGTTTTCTACTGCGCAATGCGTCATCCTTCCTCATCCCATCTACTGTATTGATTACTTTGTTGTACGTATCGTGTGGATGCAGGAATCTCTGCATGACATTGCATATACGAAGGCAGATATTAACCTTGTTACTAAATAAATTGTTTGTTTCAAACAACGGCATTTATATACATGAGTAGTTATGCATTTATTAATTTATTAAGTAGATACAGCTGGTTTATATTGTCATCAATCTATTAGTGTCCCACTGCTGGGCAAGAGTCTCCTCAATAAGAGGGGCTTAAGCCAAAGCTGGCTAGGCTAAGTGCGAATTGCTGAATCGTAAAGCATCACCAATAATCAAATTCAAACTATCTTCAAAAACCAAGTTCTTAATTGAGTTTCTCAAAAATAAAGGTTCCTAACCCTTGTCCTAACCTAATTGCTAATAGGTGCTTGTTTAAAATAGATTGACACTAATGATGCCAATTTCTAACGTTGACCGGAATTAGAAAACTATTTAGAAATGAAGGAAATCCATGATATTAAAAAAAGTTCATTTCTTTCCACGTGTTTGAACCACGCGGGATGTTATTATTAATAATTTGATAAAATAAACTTATCTCCTATAACATAAATTTCACGTGTATACACAGTTAGTTATTTTATTTTCTCCCTAAATAATTTATGCATACTCATTCAAACAGAAAATGCAGTAGTCGCAAAAAATCAATACTCCCTTGAAACATCTAGAAAGAAACGTACAATATACATAGATAATAGAAGTTATTCCGGATATCAACAGCGCGATACGCGGCGAGTAGCGAAAACATTTGCCGGAAGTACATCGAACGTTCGAGACAAATTATTTAAATTGCCAAATAATACATGTATTGAATTAAAGTACTTATTTTGGTAATTTAATTGTAACTTGTATACAACAGAGAGTGTAATCAACTAAGCAACAAGTAAACTTTCATTCAAAAATACTACTTTTAGGGCACTGTGTGTAGAATGTTCTCGAATGTTCCAGAAAGTTCTACGGAATTGACGGCAATCGATACTAGCGCCGCAATGCGGAGAGTAGCGGAATCGAAAACAACAAATCTGGTGTACTCAACCTTTTTGTTATCATCACGTTTTTAAATGTATCTACTCTAAGAATTTCTTATGAAAAGTTTGACATTGGTAGAAAATATAATACTTTAAATTAAATCTATTATCTATGATCTATGAATATATATTCAATGTATATCATTTGTCATTTAAATTTTTATGTTACTTATACATGTTTATGAAAGAGTTTTTCCACATAAATCTGTAATTTCTCCCTTTATTTCTACATCAGTTCAATAATTATGAAAGACGGTTTAATTAAAAAAAAGAATATAACAGCACTATTAAACAAAAGTGAACAGTAAAGCATTTATATACCGAAATTCAGTTGTATTGCTGAGTTCCCGAGGAATGGTGCTATTTCTACGACGTAATTATGAATGATTATTATACTAAAGATATCATGAATCATTATGACCTCTTTGTTATGACCGTTTAATAAGTGGTCAGTGTCTGTATCTCGAATTCATTTAAAACGATAAAAATGGTAGAATATTGGAATAGTTTTGTTTCATATTCATGTTTAATGCCAACACATACATAAGACTCAAATAACGCATGTCTGCATTCATAATTAATCTAAATATAACGCTAAAACTGTAGAAAAATTGAATCTCTTGCAAATTGTTGATTCTTAGTACCAAATGTTGAGAACATCTGGAATTTAGGGCGCGAAATCTAGAAATTTCTACTCGTTCACAGATGTCGCGCGCGAGTCGTGTCTATATAAACGTCCTGACGTACCCGGCCGGCGTCATTTGAAAATACAAGCGAGATAAGTCAAGTGTTGCACGCTGCGATACTCCACGTGTTAGAACCGCGTTTTACTAGTCAGATTGTGAAGTCAGTTAATACAAATTCTTTTAGTTAAATTGTGAATCAAGCAAACAAAATGCCGGAAGAAATGCAGACACAGTCGGCGGAGGTGGAAACCTTCGCCTTCCAGGCGGAGATCGCCCAGCTCATGTCCCTGATCATCAACACATTCTACTCGAACAAGGAAATCTTCCTTCGTGAGCTGATCTCCAATTCCTCAGACGCCTTGGACAAGATCCGGTATGAATCACTGACAGATCCGTCAAAACTCGACAGCGGTAAGGAATTGTACATCAAGATCGTACCCAACAAGAGCGAAGGCACCTTGACCATCATTGACACCGGTATTGGTATGACCAAGGCCGATCTCGTGAACAACTTGGGTACGATCGCTAAATCAGGCACAAAGGCGTTCATGGAGGCGCTGCAAGCCGGCGCTGACATCAGTATGATTGGTCAGTTCGGTGTGGGTTTCTACTCCTGCTACCTGGTCGCCGACAGGGTTACTGTCCACTCCAAGCACAACGATGATGAGCAATACATGTGGGAGTCTGCTGCTGGCGGTTCCTTCACAGTCCGCCCCGATCCAGGTGAGCCCCTCGGCCGCGGTACTAAGATCGTGTTGCACGTTAAGGAGGACTTAGCCGAGTACTTGGAGGAGAATAAGATCAAGGAAATCGTCAAGAAGCACTCTCAGTTCATTGGCTACCCCATCAAACTGATGGTTGAGAAGGAACGCGAGAAGGAACTGTCTGACGATGAAGCCGAAGAAGAGAAGAAAGAAGAGGAGGAAGAAGACAAGCCCAAGATTGAGGACGTCGGTGAAGATGAGGATGAAGACAGCAAGGACAAGAAGAAGAAAAAGAAGACCATTAAAGAGAAGTACACCGAAGATGAGGAGCTGAACAAGACCAAGCCTATCTGGACGCGCAACGCTGACGATATCACACAGGACGAGTATGGTGACTTCTACAAATCCCTCACCAACGACTGGGAAGACCACCTGGCCGTCAAACACTTCTCAGTGGAAGGCCAGCTCGAGTTCCGTGCCCTCCTGTTCGTGCCCCGCCGCGCGCCCTTCGACCTCTTCGAGAACAAGAAGCGCAAGAACAACATCAAACTGTATGTACGCAGGGTCTTCATTATGGACAACTGCGAGGACCTCATCCCCGAGTACCTGAACTTCATCAAGGGTGTGGTCGACAGCGAAGATCTGCCCCTCAACATCTCTCGTGAGATGCTCCAACAGAACAAGATCCTCAAAGTCATCAGGAAGAATCTCGTCAAGAAATGCTTGGAACTCTTCGAGGAGCTCGCTGAAGACAAGGAGAACTACAAGAAGTTCTACGAACAGTTCAGCAAGAACTTGAAGCTGGGTATCCACGAGGACTCTCAGAACAGGTCCAAGCTGGCTGACTTACTCCGCTACCACACATCTGCGTCTGGTGATGAGGCGTGCTCGCTCAAAGAGTATGTGTCACGCATGAAGGAGAACCAGAAACACATTTACTACATCACTGGTGAGAACAGAGACCAGGTTGCCAACTCATCATTCGTTGAGAGGGTTAAGAAGCGTGGCTATGAGGTAGTCTACATGACTGAGCCCATCGATGAGTATGTAGTCCAACAAATGAGGGAATACGACGGCAAGTCACTCATCTCCGTCACCAAGGAAGGTTTAGAACTTCCCGAGGATGAGGAAGAAAAGAAGAAGCGTGAGGAGGACAAAGTCAAGTTCGAGAACCTCTGCAAGGTCATGAAGAACATCCTTGACAACAAAGTTGAGAAGGTTGTTGTATCCAACAGGCTTGTGGAGTCTCCTTGCTGCATCGTCACTGCCCAGTATGGATGGTCCGCTAACATGGAGCGTATCATGAAGGCCCAGGCCCTCCGTGACACATCGACCATGGGCTACATGGCTGCCAAGAAGCACCTTGAGATCAACCCGGACCACTCCATCGTGGAGACTCTCCGGCAAAAGGCTGAAGCTGACAAGAACGACAAAGCCGTTAAGGACTTGGTCATCCTCTTGTACGAGACTGCCCTGCTGTCATCTGGCTTCACCTTGGACGAGCCCCAGGTCCATGCTTCCCGTATCTACCGCATGATCAAGCTCGGTCTTGGTATTGATGAGGAGGAACCCATCCAGGTTGAGGAGGCCAGCGCTGGTGACGTGCCCCCACTAGAGGGTGATGCTGATGACGCGTCACGCATGGAGGAAGTGGATTAAATCTCTTTACCGCCTATTTTAGCCATTTTTGTGATAGTCTCCATGCATCCGATGTTTTTTTTGTGCACTGGTGTACAGCCAAAGACTGATTTAGTTCAACAAATTCCATTAATTAATTAATTACTTAATTAATAAAACTTATGTTTAAAATTATTTCGTACTTTTATTTTCATGTCCCTTATTTAATAAATCTATTAAATTATTGTAAATTCAACAATGTGCATATATACTACACATTAAAATACACAGTTACATTTATCTATTAAATACATAGGTATACAAAAACCCTTTGTAAAAACTTTGTAATTTTTTGTTACATACTACTGAACATTTTCTAATTTTATTTATAGTTATCTGAATTTCATTTTAGTATATGTAACCTGAGATCACTGATAGTAGTATCATACATACATGTTGCTGAACAATAGATTATCTCTTTAAATTTTCAAGATGTCTACATGTTAGGGATTTAGACCTAACACTATATTTTGCTACTTCTGTACAATCAATAGTAATTTTTGGTTATTATAAATATGGAAATACACACGACATACCTATATACAAAGAATAGACTTGGATTAAAACAAGTACATACATATACATACATCTTTAAAATAATTATCATCGAATAGGTTTTCAGTAGCGTAATACATATCTATTGGGTTTTAAAATGATTTGCATCGATAAAATACAATTATTAATGGTTATGTATGAAGTGTTGTAGATAATATAGGCATTACTGAAACTACTACTGTTTCCCTAGATCTCAAATATCATTTTTCCTAATCCTATTATTGTTAGTGCCACAGTATTCTTCACAAGTCTAAGAGCATCCCTATTTATAACAGCGATACTATGGTTATAAATATTGTAATAGCGATTTCAGTCTTGCAAATACGATTCGTTCTAACAAAATACTAATTATCGGTAGATCTGTAATTTATTTACTGTGGATAATATAATATCAGAATCCTTTGTATCGGAGTCGGTAACCCGTAACTGCTGTGCTCCACGTAACAAATGAATCATTAATAAATAATTTAATGAGTCAATATCTTTGATATTATCCTTTAGTTTATGATAAAATAACTCATGCTTGTTGCTCGTGCTTTTAGAGTAGAAAAAATACTCTTTACAAAGCTTTTTCATATTTTTACCTATATTAGGGTCCGTTCACATACTGGTTCGGAGAGGAGAGCAGATTCTTATCACGTGGGAAACTGAATTTTGAGTAATTGATTTAAGAACAAACTAATCCCCGCGGTTCACCCGCCTTTAAAAAATAAAAAAAGAACACATATCTATACAAATAAATAAAATTGAAGTGTCTGTATGTGATTTCAAAATAACAATTTTTTACTCAATGCATATATATGAAAGTATACACGAAACCTATAACGAAAATGCAATTTAAATTTTTTTGTATGTCTGTCTGTCTATTTGGCTGAGCTAATCTTTTAAGTGGCTAGACCGATGTTGACGGGACTTTCACTGATAGATAGCTGAAGGTCAAAGGCGTAACATACTTTAATTTTTGAAAAAAAGAACACGCGCACACACACTTAGACTTTCAGTGAAAGTACCGTCAAAATCGGTCAAGCCGTTCACAAGACTACCTCAGCCAGAGAGACAAAAAATAGTAATTGCATTTTCGTTACAGGAATCGTCTATACTTACATATGCATTGAGTAAAAAAACGTTATTTTGAAATCATAAACATACACTTCAATTTTATTTAATTGCATGGACTTTTTTTTGCAAGTGCACTTCTTTTGTCATTAAGAATGCTTGAATGAGCTTAGAGTGAAATAATAAGAGGAGCCGACTTTATCTCGCTCGCGCAGCCGATCGGTGTAAAAGTTGTCAGCTACGCTCGGGCCAATTCCTAGCATAATTATACTCGTATGATCTTGTCCGCCTGGAAAGAAAAATGCGCGCCGATGTTCTCCAAAACGGTCTGTGTGAACGGACTCTTAAGTACCCCTATGATATCGCATGATAGGATTTTCATTCCTATCAGAGTAATATTAATAATTAATATAAAGGGCGATTATAATACTAATTTTATAGCCAACTAGCAGTCAACAACTTGGTCATAACTTTTGTGTATTTGAACATTTGTGAATAATAATTTTCACAGCATTTCACCCATTGATTTCACCGTATTTTCTATATCTATACTGCGCATGTTGACAATGTTGTGTTGTGTTTGCTATTTTTATTCGAGTAGGCACCCTTTTACAATTATTTTCAGGGGCTTACCTTAAAACGCCTAGAAGTTTCGCTGTGTTAATCGAGACGAGATGCGCAGTTGGCACCGCTGTGCTGGAACGTAAATTATTACATTATTTTGAAATTATTTATGATTTGATGACTACTGACTAGAGACCGAGTGGTTTCTGGGTCCTTTTTTAGCGAGCATCCCAAAAAGAAGTGAGCAAGTGGTCTAATTGTGATATCTCTATAAGTTTGCTATTTTCAATGTTTTTTAAATGACGATGCTTCAATAGATTTTGAGATTGAAGTAGCAAACGAACATGCTGGTCACGATGGTGAGCAGTTACTGCCACGTCTACCTCCCATTGCCATATGCTAGCATCTTCCTCAGAGATTTAAGTCTATGATTTTCCTAAAAATAAGTAAAGATGCTTGCTCATATAAAAATGACCCAGTAATTTAATGTAAATAATATACATAATAATTATATTATCGGTCTAATGCCGATGTTATAGAATTAATTGTAGTTTGTTTTACTAGCTTTTGGCCGCAGCTTCGCAAGCGTTAAATTACACATAAATTACAAACCTTCCTCTTGAATCACTCTGTCTATTAAAACACCCGCATCAAAATCCGTTGCGTAGTTTTAAAGATCTAAGCATACATAACGGAAAGCGACTTTGTTTTATATTATGTAGTGATTAAGTCTTA
>DWPV01007214.1:0-10856 GCA_018251915.1 Urbanus proteus proteus
TTCATATGCATTAAGTAAAAAATTGTTATTTTGAAATCACAAACAGACACTTCAATTTTATTTATTTGTATAGATATCATACACCAGGTATTACGATCGTATTGTTGACAGATTATTCCAGTAACGAGTTCCCAACGATACAAAGTTTCCTAATAATACAAAGTACATGTTCAATGAAACACGTGGAGACGGTCCCTAAAGTTCGGGTACAATAATCCTGTCTCGTATGGAAGATATTCGGAGACATCTTTGTCATAATTGTACCGACGTAGTACATAATCCACATGCTTATTGGAATTATGTTGGTAATGATAAAATGGGACTTCTTGTTATTGTTTTCTCATGATATTTCAAATGAAAATATAATTAGAGGGAAGCAATATTATATCATTGTAAAATGATTAATCTATGGTGTGGGGATGCGGGAAGCAGTAAGCGTCGCCCACTGTAGGGAAACATCGAAGTGGGATAAGAATATAATAAAGTTGAAAAGGGCACAAGAGTGGAATAAATACACAGTAGAGTAAAGAGAGTACTAGACGTGCAATAAATGTACAGAAGAGTATTGTAAGAATTCCCAGGCGTGGGAAAAAGTTCACACGTGGAATAGAATACAATACGTGGGGTAGAATAACAATAAGTATTCGTAACAACCCCCGGCATGAAATAAATATAATTAAAGACGTCGTTCATCGTGTTAACTTCTTAAATTTTTATTTCTTGTAAAAGTGAACGAATGTTTATTTATGTACTCACTTCTGTATTTCAATACGTTTACCGTTTAAAGCCAGCTAGTGGTGGGTAGTCAACAGATGTTTTCAACAACTGGCCGATATTTTACATGTCGATAATAGAAGTGTTTGTTATTTTTCGTTCATTTATTCATAAAAATCGGGCATTACGAGTGGGATTCGTGCTCGAAGGGTTCCATGCATTCGTTTGAAGTTTTTATGGATTATCATTGTTAAAATCGAGTAAAAATGCAAAATCTGTCCATTTATATACATATTTTGGTTCTGCTCATAGGAGAGGTATTATCTGTTGTTATGGTATATTAACACATGATTTGAAAAAAAAAAAGTTTTTACCTATTTCGATTCAAGGGATACACGTGTGGATAGAGAAGGCGTAGGGTTTATTGGTACTCTTTGGACACGGAATCCTAAAAATTGAGTTTAGCCAAAAATATTTCAATGGAATCATTTCAGTTCCACGTATGTACAAAGTTTGTTTACAAACACGAGGTAGATGTGAGAATCTGTTTTCGGAACATATGTTTGTGGTTTTACGATTATTATGCTTTTATCTTTTAGATGTTGAAGGTGAAAGCGATTTCTTTGTTCGAAATAATATACGATTCCTGTAGACATTAACCATTCTTGTAAATTGTTTAGTCTCTTTTCAAATTGACTGACAATCAGCCGTCTGTGAGATAACATCTATTGAGGCTTCTGCAAGAATCTTATTGATTTTGGCAAAGAAGTAAATAAAATGTTTTTTTTTTATAATATTCTTAGTCACTTCAATATTTTACAGTACTCACATTGACCGTATAAAAGAATGTTTATGTCTGTTCAGTTATAAATGTATGTAGGTATGTAAGAAAATATCTTAAGAATGTCCGTATAGAATCGTCAATCTCTGAACAAGCGTTTTCTTTGATAAAATATAATCTAATTTGTTACAAGCTTTCATGTTAAGTCCATGGAAAAAGATTTTTCACAAATATTATCCAATTCATCCAGGTACTTTATAATTTAAAATCATCCCTTCTGCCTTATCGTTAGCTTATAATTAGTATATAAGGAATACATACATACATAAGGCAGAAGGGATGATTTTCTAAAGCAATCACAACAATGAATATTTACAAAATCAGACGAGTTGAAATTGTATCGCCGGAAAAGATTGCCAAGAGTCCAGAGAATGTAAAAAAAGTCCTCATGTTTCGGCAAGTACTACGATGGAGGAAGGATGACGTAGGCCCCATGTTAAGAAGTTCCTTGGAACATTCACCTTTGTAGATAATGCCACTAGAAGGCGCAGAAGAACCCTATGTTTTTGTAGGCTTAAAAACCTTAGCCGACCAAAAATCCTTGGGTATGTTTAGACGTACATTGTCTATCAGTCAGTATTAGAGTCTTATTAGGTAGATTATTTCTAGTTATCAACAATCAATTATATTTCAGACATATTTTAGAATTAGATATCTCAGCGATAAGTTCTATTGGTTTACGAATAGCACGAACACAAAATATTTTCCATAATTATAAAACTTATTGTACTCTAATACGATAGGACTGTATAAATAGCGATAAGGTAAAGTTTAAATCTTTATCTCGCATAGCCATGATATGTATAAATAAATATTTATATACCGGCTACATCTTTAATTATTATTCCCACCACGGGGAAGCAAAAAGGAGGGTTATGATTTAAACTGGTATGTATGGTATACATGTATAATATATGTTCATCTGTTAACTCATAACTACCAAACTACATATCACAATTCGACAAATGATGTAAAAGTTTGAGCGTCTTGGTCAACCGCTGGTCAACTTTATTCCAAGGATGTATCCTTATACTTAAGGCAAGATAGCATATGACCAGTGGGACAACGGCTGAGCATCAGTATAAGGATATTTTCTTGAATTATCCTTTTAATGCGCTATTTTTACTTAGTCGGGTCTTAAGCATTTATTACTAATTGACTAATGAATAAATTCATTTCATATTCACAATAAAATATCTATTGGTACATTACATTTGGCTCAGTCAAAGCCGTATTGTTCCATACAATAACCTATGAATCCGAGAATTCACAGCGAAGCAGTGAAAATGGCTCACGGAGTTTATGCAAATTTTTATTGTTCGTATTCATATTCAAATGATCTCTGCGCTGACGTGATACAAATTGGAAACAGTTTAAATTCACAAGAAAGGAGAGAAAGTCTTGAGATGTAATGCTAAATGTTTGAAAGTGCTAAAAGATTTTAGAATATTCGAATGTAAGGATTCTTTTTAAGGTTACAAAGGACAAATTTCAATTGTAGTGTATTGTCGTTACCTTTGTGGTTTAATGGCAAAATGTTTGAACCATTTTAACGTTAACATGTGGAGTAGGTACATAAATTTACTCTTATTTCAAGAAAATGCTCATTAATAAATTATTTATTACTCAAACTTATTTTGCATTGATTTTTAAAAATAAATTTAATAATTTTGTATGTGAAAAAGGATAAACTTCTTTTCTGTGTGAACAACGTTTCTATATTATTATTGGTACAGGGATGTTTTAATTGAATTTCATTAATAGTTACCATACTACAGAAAAAATATGTTCTTTTGAAACATAGTAAAATAATTAATTCAATGTTTCCAAATAGTATTTTGTGTCACGATGTAATTAGTGAGACAGTTTGGCGCACCGCCTCGGGCGGTTCCGGTAAGTCTAGTTAATTATAACATATGGACATTTGACAGACTGTGGGAACAGTTGATTATAATTATCTAAATTAATATAGCACTGAAAATTTAAATGACGGACGCATTACTGCATTATTGCAAAGTAAGGCTGAGTATGGTTCCGCCGACGGTAATACCGCCTAGCGTTGTCGGATGTCCCGATTTTGGCGGGACAGTCCCGTTTTTTTTAACTAAAACTGGCGGTCCCGCTCGGGACAGCCTTAGTCCCGCTTTTTTCCATTCCCAAATTACAAACTTAAAAAACGTTAACGACCTTTTTTTCGTCGTCAAATTTTTAGCGATGAAATATACAGATATTATGACTGAGCGACCATTTTTTCATTTTTCCCACGAAAAAACGAAAAACAGTGAAACACCAACATGGCAGTGTTAAAAGAGACATAAGGTAAAAGATATTGAAAAATATGAAACAATGGTATTATCACATCACAGTCTTTGTCCCGGAATTTCAATTAGCGAAAAAGCATCCGACTGAATCTCCCGCAGGCATATCCGAAAAGTCTAATTAACTATGATATTGTATTTGCGCAGTCCGGGGAAATAATGGAAGGCAAACGAATTATTCTTTTAGTGTGTTGTTTTTGTAGAATAAAATCAAATTTGCATGACGTTGCTCAGTGACGGATCCATTTTCGTTTGAAGGGCTTAATCCAGCCGAACAAAGGATGGTAACGAAAAAAGTTTTTTTAAGCAAGGTAGCAAACAACTGCCGTTCAGAGTCTTCTGTGACCAACTCCAGATAAGATTAGAAGATAAGAAGTATCTTAACCGAGGTCGGCCACTGTTGCTTACCACAGAACGCGTTGTTGAATTTTCGTTTGAAGGGCTTAATCCAGCCGAACAAAGGATGGTAACGAAAAAAGATTTTTTTTTAAATAAGGTAGCAAACTGCCGCTCAGGGTCTCCTGTGATCAACTCTGAATCGGCCACCGTTGCATACCACAGAATGCGTTGTTACCACACACACACACACACACCACGCGTAGAGTCCACAGAATGAACTCTGATTCTTGCTAAATCACTTGCGGGCGATCCAATATTTGTAACTGAATATAAAGCGCCAATAAAATATGTAACGATAATTCAAGAAGCCATAAAGAAGAAATAAAAATATATAGGACAATTATAATAAGCCGACATTGGTTTTGCTGTTTCGTGTTACAACTTTCACTTTTAAAATAATAAATTTCAAAACAATATTAATGTCAATCATAAATATACACTGTTGGTGACTCCACATAACTATTACGACACCGCTGTTGATATCAATGTGATATCTAAAAATATCATATCTAGTACGAGATTATTAGTACATTAATTAAATTCAGTATAAAACTAATTTTGTAAGAATACCAAGACACGAAGCACGTGCCAATTAATGTATAGAAATACTTAGTTGAAAAGAGAATTTGTGATACAAGTAAAATTTTGGCTAATATTAATTACGTACCTTTAGCTTTATGTTTTTGTTACTAAAAATATCCTAGACTCACCCAGAAAATTTAAAACACAGTAGCAGCAATTGTGATTATGTGGTATACATAAAATACCATTTGAGCCCTGTTTATTATGTTTAAGTAATTTTACTTTGTGTGTCGTCTCTGACTCGTTAAGAATCGCTTGGTATTATTTTATCATGTAATTCTAAATTTTGCTTACCTCCTCTACATCATCCATTTCAAGTTCACCTGTGCTCGTTTCTTCTGCAATGTGTGTCAATAATATGCTAGGCCTAACAGAAACTCGGTGTCGTATGGTCGACCGTCTCCATTTATTTGCATCTTCGTTACTCTCATCATTCAATGTAGCGAATTGTTCGTAAAAGTTGATCACTCCTGATAAATCACCGTCAATATTTATTATTTTTTCAGGCTCACGCTCTTTCTTAACCGAAGATTTTCTATCTTCGATACGTCTGTATCCTTCATTATCATTTTGATTTTCACCCAAAATGTTTATAGACCGTCTGTCGTTGTATTCATACTCCAAATCAAAGCCCCTTTCATCAAACAAGCTCTTAAACTTTGCCCAGCATCCTAACTTTTTTGTTTCATTAGCACTTTCTTCTTTCTTATGTTTTGTTTGAAGAGCATTTGGTTCATCCATTTTCAAGGCTCTTGATAATGAAATCGCTAGATTAATTACATTTCACAGGTATTAATTAAAGGAAGTGGAACTAATCATCTCTTAATCCGTTATGATAAAAGTAATAATTGTTTCCCCGTATTAATTTATAATCAAGTACTTTCAAATCAATTTCGTAGGGCCAAAATCGATACAAAGATACACTGTGTTTTAATCGATTGAGATTGTAATCGAATAGGTAATATTATTAGTTCCGTCTAGTGGAAATGATAAATTTACATGATGCATCGTTGGAAATAATATCTCATTGGCATTATTGTAGTGAAGGATGTGACATTAATTAAACGTAGCACTATAACTGAACTCATTACTGACATAACACTAGAAACTAACTGTAGTTTCTATAACGTATAATATAATCACAATAGTGTTCCTCGTTTATCTTATCACTGACACATATACGAAGAAAAAATTAAAATGCACTATTTAACGAAAACACAACACCCACGTAAGTACAAAAATCATAACGATTGCATTGTACCGCGGCTTGGATCAAACTAAAACAGTTAGTTCAGCCAATAGCCGTTCTGATATTGATAATTGTGATAAGGGCTTATTCTTTTTAATTTATCAATCAGTGTCGCCCAGATTACACGATATTGGTGTTATTAAGTCACTTAGTATTCATTATGACTTGTAAGATTTCTGACATAATCTTTTAGAAATTAAATGGCAAGCAAAATTATCAAATCAGTGTTATAGCAAGCGGTCCGAAGGAAGCCGACGTGGGTTGGCCTGAAAAGTATCAGCGGTCAAATATTTCTTCTAAATTGTGTTTCCCATTGAGCAATGCTATGTGATTGATTCTAGGTAGGACTTACGTCCACGTGTCTCCGGTAAAGATGTGTGTGTGATCATAAATGTGTATTTGGAAAAGAGAGAGCAGTGATCTCTCAAAATTAGGAGGGTTGCAAGCCCATTTGAGAACTTTTATGTTACGGGAGTAGCAAACGAGCATACTTTGCTCGAGCATGCATTTGCTTTTTACTTTTTAAACGCGGGTGAAACCGCAGGGATCGGCTAGTAACAAATAAATATACATATGGCTACAATAAATTATATGCTTGCAATACATGCAATGACCGAGTTCAATTTCACCTGACCACACAAGTGTATGTTCAGCTATGTCAACTGTATTGAATTATGAATGAGTGTACGTTTTTGCGTACACTTATTGGAATTCTCATTGTGCAAATGATATCGTGATTTTGTTTCAATAGACTGTTTTATAAATATTGTACAATAATGAATAATGCATCTGACGTTTGATTAATGTTTAGGAATAGGTTTAAACGGTGGTAGAACTCTATGTGGTTCGACTCCGGCGGCACCACCACACTGCCACATCATATCTGCATTTGTGGTCAACCTCAGATAGGACCTATATCTTATCTGGGGTTGATCACAGATGTCCATGGGTGGCAGTGGCCACTTACCATCAGGTGGATTGCTTGCGCGTTTGCTACTTCGATCATATAAAAATAAATTAATTTAGAGTAGAGATTAGGATATAACATTTAATATAACGTTTTAAGACTTAAATTATAGATTGTTGTAAAAATGGGAGTTGTAATTTTAGTGCTTGTGTATGTGAGCGTAGTATTTGAACAAAATAAGTACTGATGCGTAAGAGTCAAATATCCCCTATTAATTGGTTTTCATTGCATTACACCTGCAATTGTATACATGTTACGGCATTTTATTGTTCCGCTTCTCATGTTCTGCTGAATAATCTTAGTAACAGTGGGTTGGTGTATCACTTTTAAAAATAAGACTAAAGCAGCAATTTTACATGCAATTCACTTCGTAGTAAATGGCCACTACCCTGAGTGGACATCTGTAATCAACACTAGCTAGAATCAGAGTCCTACCGACAGATGGTCACAGATGCGCTACTGCCTGATGACTAAGTTAGAAGTAGGTATATCTCTTTAAGAAACAGGAAACAGCAGCGCTTAATAATCCTATTATAAGGAAATCCAAGAAAAGGGTGATTTATTTTTGAATGTATAGATGATGTTTGGCATATTGGCCTTTAGAGTTTTACCGGGTTTGGTGGCGAGTCTTAATCTCAGCTAGGACAAGAAAATTATAGCTGGAAGATCAAGGGCAAAAGAACTGAACTCCTGGCTTCGGTCATCGTTGCAGGTTTTTTTATATGATCGAAGTAGCAAACGAGCAGGCAGTCCTGATGGTAAGTGGCAACTGCCGCTCTTGGACATCTGCAATCAACCCTATAGGTAAAAGATCAAGGTCCTACCTGAGGTTGATTACAGATGCGTTGCTATCCCTGAGGACTGAGTTGTAACGCCTTGGATAAGTATATCTCCTTAACCACACCCTTCAGACTAGAACACAGCAGTGCTTAACACTACTGTTATAAGGTAGAAATAGGTGTGGCGGTGGTGTCGCCGGAGTCTAACTACATAGAGTTCTACCACCTTCAAAAATGAAACCTTTAATGAAATGTTTAACCTGTTAACCGCATGTTAGCGTAAGGTTGATCGAAACTAGCCATTCGGTCAACGGAATATTAGGTGCACGTTACTTACGGCGACGTCGACGAGCGGCTCGTCTTCGGGCGTCAGCGCGAGGGAGGAGCGCCGGCCGGCGCGGGCGCCCGGCGACCCGCTCGAGCTACCTGTTAACAAATGATAACTTAGTATATTGTATAAACACGTACATAGAACTATAAAAAAAAAATTGAAGTGTCTGTTTGTGATTTCAAAATAACATTTTTTTCTTAATGCATAGGTAAGTGAAAGTATACACGATATCTATGACGAAAATGCAATTAAAATTTTGTCTGTCTGTCTGTTTGGCTGAGCTAATCTACAAACGGCTGGACCGATTTTGACGGTACTTTCACTGGAAGGTAGCTGAAGGTTCAAGGCGTAACATAGGCTACTTTAATTTTCGAAAAATCGCGGGAGAGTGAGATGACATTAATGTTTAAATATGAATTCTTTTTTACTTTTTAAACGCGGGAGAAACCGCGGGGATCATATAGCTTTAAATAAAAAACACAAATACAAATTCAAGTCGAGATTTTTACTTGACTGTGAAACGTTGACAGTAGAACACTACTTCAAACTGCTGTACAATTATTTAATGCAAAAATTATTTAGTTTAACTAATAAATGTCTTACAAATACGGTAAAAACATTTATTTTATTTCGTTCCATTTAAGTAAATGATAAAGGAGAAAGAGCACAGTAGTGCTACTTGAAGTTAATAACAGACGCAATACTAGTTCGTAGACTAAATTGAGTTGCATTATCTTCCTTGCCATATTGTTTTGCCTGCAGCGTTCATTCTGCCATACATAATAATTAAAGCATAGGTACATTTGTGTAGAGTATTAGTGTTGCAACCTAATATAAAAATGAATAATACATTTATTTAATTTAACCGATTGTATTTTTAAGGGACATTACATCATTTAAAAATTAGTCACATTTCATATCATTAGGTCCGTGTTATACGCCATACTTAAAATTAATCAAGGGATAATCACTACCTATCTTCCGTTTGCGTATTAATTGAGTATGATATATGGAGATTACATTTGCATCAATAAAAATTATATTAAAAATGAATTTGAATATTTCCGCGGTTAAATTAATTATAGGTAATTATCACAAAAAAAATCTTAAATAAGAGATAATCCATACAGCGTAATAAATAGTGAGAAATATCCTTAAGCTGTCCACTAAATAATACACAACAAAATTCACGTCTTTCCACGATTATATTCGGATGTGTTAATTCCCACACGACTGTAATCTTCGGCGATTTAAGGTTTTACGAGATAATTTAAGTGACATCTGTTACACTTCCAAAGGGCAGGAGAGCTTGTTTTGCCGTAATGTTAAGGTCATTGTCCGGTATTCATTCCCTCTTAATTATAAATTACCTCATTCACAACCAAATAAACAATAAATACTTATTGTTTAATAGCTGTATGCACGCGACTCCGTTTTTCGTGCATTCTACTTTCTCATACAGTGTAAGTAATAATAAATAAATCATATAAAACTGTCTTATTTTATTTCGTACCTTCAGGGATATATGGAGAAATTGGCAAGATTTTTAAGGAGTGTTTTTCATCTCCGTATACGATCACGTTTATAGAATCAGACAGAGTAGATTACAGACAGAGATTCAGTGAGACTAGACACATTAACAAACCATTGAACCATTGGTCGTGTCTCGTTAATTAATCTGTGAATTCGTCGCAGTGGACGACATGAAAACTGTTCACTGGTTGCGTCGAACACTAAACAATGCGACCAATAGTATGAATTCTTTGACTAAGGTGATGTCAGAAAATTTCGGCATTAGAATAACGATTTCTAACGCAGTTTTATCGCGAGTTTCAATTTAATTACTAACTACACGAAAACTATCGTTATTTCTATAGCATAAAACAAAGTTTCTTCCTGCCTCTGTATCTTATTCTATATTCGTTTATATCTTTAAACTACGGAACTGATTTTAATGCGGTATTTATCAATGGACAGAGTGATTCAAGAGGAAAGTTGCCGCCGGAGTCGAACCACATAGAGTTCTACCACCTTTTAAACTAATGTAAGTATCCTCTAATAATCCTTGTTTGTTTGTTTATTTGTAACGCCTTCAACCGATCGTTACGAAATTCTGCACACACATAGTAAGGGGTTCAGAAAAGGACATAGAGTACCTTTCATCCCGAAAAGTGGTACTATTCCCGAGGGATAGAAAAGTAACTTTTATACCTACAATGTACCTTCTTTTATACCTATGGCCTCTTTGTGTGAATGTACATGAGCGCGAGCGAAGCTGCGGGTAAATACTAGACAATTTATAGTTTTCGCGTACGAAGTCGCAGGCATCAGCTAGGTCTGTTAGTAGATCGATAAATCTGTGATCACGTGCTTGCGGTAACCTTTTGTACAAACTTGCATAATGTCGTTTAAATAAATTATTTCTCACTTATCAAAAACTGGTTTAGTAGATCGTAATCTTCGTTTATAAATTAAAGTGCATGCGCTTTAAGTTGGAATCATACTATTTAAGTCTCAATAAATTAATGCGCTTTTGTGAATCACTATTAAATTATTTATTGGCAAACTTGAAACTTAAATTAATAGTACGAACATAATTTATGACTATTAGGTATATAAAACAACAGTTTTAACTACTTATACTTATCATGTATGCTATTACTACACGTGTAATAC
>DWPV01007215.1:0-10855 GCA_018251915.1 Urbanus proteus proteus
GTTGATTACAAATGTCCATGGGCGGCAGTGGCCACTTACCATCAGGTGGACTGCAAGCTCGTTTGCTACTCATATGTAATAAAAAAAACATCAAATCATACGCATTAGCATAAGGTTTCAGAACTGTCCGATAAATTGGAAGAAACCTTACGTAACAGAAAGAAACAGAAGAATCTTCGCCTTATGAACCGTTGCATCAACTGAACTGCTATAAAGATATTAAGATAATATAGAAGAAAGCAGGAGAATCCTCACCTTATTGTACCGCCGCATCATCTCCAAGCAGATCCGAGAGATGGCCGGTTGGAAGTACGTCTGCTCTGCATCGATCATAATCCTGACGTCCGCCTCATTAGCAATCTGGATGATGTGGTTCAGCCGCCGCAACATGTTCCGGAACATCTCCTCCTCCTTGGGTGTGATCTGGGAGATGAGCCGCCTCATCTGGCCGGTCTTCGGATCGGGTACCCGGAAAGAGTCCGACAGATTCATGTCCTTGTCCAGGATGTTGGACCACGGGAACAGGTGGACGATGCTGCAATTTTTTTGGTCATTGATAGATGGTTGGATGGTTTTTGTTTGGACTGCAGTGGGATCTTAGCGTCCTTAGCACCTTATATAATAGTTCAGTTACATACAAGCTTTGTCGGTGTTGAAAAATTAGGTTGGTATAGTATTGAACTTACATTTCAATGATAGCAGTTTAGGTAACCATTTTACAAGTAGGATTTGTATCCTATCCAATTTAAGATAATTTCAAATATCTTTAAGACTAGCTTAAGCTCTAAGTAGATATGATTCTCTTATGCATTAGTACTGAATATTTTTATTTTAATATTTAATTAATTTCAATATACCAAATATTCCCAATTTCTACATGTAGTACTAACATAGGGATAACTAAGTAACATAGAAGTTAATAAAGTTTATAGCGAAACTAAAACCGAATTAAGTGTTTTGATTGATGTTTTAATAATAATCTTAACTAATACAACATTTACCTATGAAAATACATCAATTTAATTCAAAATCCAATTCGGTCAGTATTGTTACCCAAATCTAGAAATATCTCTTTCTTTTATTGGCAAATTTGCCTTTTGCCACTCAAATCCACCAATAGCGGAACATAGATCATGTAGGATACATATAAGCGAAGCTACAATCAATTTTGATCACTGATAGCTTGTAATAAAGCAGGATATAGCGTACACAACTCTGTCGGGGACACACACACAAACACAATGCAGAAATTCCGAATATAGCCGAATGGTGGCCAAGAGGTAAATTACGTCTACCTAGTAAATACGAGATATCCAAAATTTTGAAAGATACCATCAATTTAGCTTTTAAGAAAGATCCTAGTAATTATTTTTAAATAAAGTACTGGAAATAGCTAGAGTAATAATAATTATTATGTATAATAATAATTAGTATGCATAAAAAAATAGTCGAAATACCAAATAAAGTTGTGAAAAACAATTTAATGGTAACCCATAAAGGAAAGGTGCGATAACCTAATAAAAACGTAATCCAAAATGGCCGGTAAGAATTTAGTTTCGGAATAACCGCTAGATGGCGCTACATTGGAGCCGAGTTAGCGACATTACGATGCAACCCTTACAAGTACAAGGTGTCGCCACTGACCGGTCCCATGGGAATATGTGCAGCACGCTGAAACACATACTCAACCTTAAAACACTAGGACATGATTGTTCTCACAGGATGTTATTGATCTCACAGGATGTAATTGTTCTCATAGGATGCAATTGTTCTCATAGGATGCAATTGTTCTCAAAGGATTTAATCGTTGTCGTAGGATGTTATTACATATTTTATAGGGCATGATTGTTTTTATACGAAATAATTGTTTTTATAAGACGTCAAGGTTCTTATGACACATAATTGATCTCATATCATTCTCATAGTTCATTGGACATTAATGTTGTTGAATGTTGATTCTAAAAGTGGATAGTCACACTTTTTGGTATAAGCATTGTTTGTAGGATTTTTTAAGGATAATAGTTATTAAATTTTTAATATATGCATGCTTTGTAGGTTACATTTTTAAAGATAATATTTTATAATTATTATTAAAAGGTGTATATAAATTAGGGGCACTAAAAATATTTATATAACACGAAGGGGAATTCAATAAATATGGTGAATATGTGTAATCATAACTTCAAACTGAGAAACGTAACAGTTTTTATGATCTAGTCACGACTAGGATTATTCATCTACAAAGATATGCACGTAAGTATTGTCGGTGATTACAAAATAGTCGCCGTTTACTTACTTTTGGCATAATGGGTATTAAAATGTAAAAAAAATCTCAGACCATAATTCTTTGAGTTTCAAACGTGCTGTGGTAATGAGTGACATCTTTCTCTACTGGTCATGACACCACAAATAGACAGAACCAGTTTTGTTACAAAACAATTTACGATTTACGATATGCAAAGTGAAGAAATCTATTTTATGTTGAAAAGTATGTTAATAATATAAGCTTAGTACCTAATTTCGTCTACCGACATTGCAAATGTACCGGCAAACAAAATCATATTTTAATTGATATTTTAAAAGTTAATACTGTCGTAAAAAAGGTAGGCTTACTCACACATCGCGCCTAAAGAAGTTCAATTGCTAGTTAATTCAATTTCCTTTTTATAGAAAGATAATTCTAATAAATGGATCTTTAAAATGTATTTCTGCCAGAAAGAAGTAGTAGACGCGCCTAAGGAAGTTCAACTTCAACTAGCTTCAAATTCCATGACTTCGCTTAAAGAAGTTAAACTTCGAAAAGTTGCCTACCATAGTAGACCAGTAGAGACTTAAGGCCTATAATTTCACCTACAGAAGTTAAACTTCGAAAGCATCCCCTATACTTGACTATAGTATAATTTGAAGTAACACTTACGTAAAACTTAAGTTTAAGTTAAGCGCTAAAAAAATAGAGAAGTGAAACTTCGAATTAAGTGCTAAAAAATCCTAGAGAAGTGAAACTTCGAAAGCATCCTCACCCCTCCTTATCCGAGGTGATCTTCTTCATGAACTCCTGAACCTCCGGCTTGGTGCTGTGGTCGCCGAAGTACCGCTGGAAGTCCTCGATGGTCTTGTGGTGGGTGAGCACGTTGCCCGTGCCGCCGGCGATCTGCTGCATGTAGTTGCGCGCGCGCATTATCACCTCGGAGAGTTGCAACTGGAAATGACGTAAAAATAATCTGTTTAATACGATACCTTTCAATATCTGAGTTTCTTGTGCTGCATGACGAATAAACCTTCCGAGGTGTTGATGGAGTTTTACTCAAACTTGAAGTTGTGTACTTGATTGTTGTTCTTGTTTGTTCACTTGTTTGTTGAAAAAGTGTTAATTATGAATAAACTTTGAATAAATGAAATTTAAATTTGGATTTTTTTGAATGAAAATACGAGTTTGAACCCGTGTCTATTCCAACGGGAAAGATATGTAATTAAATATTTATTTTAGTCGTTTTTGCAGACATCTACGTAACATTTGAGCCTTAAATGAAGTATCAGTACTGATGGTCCATCGAAGGTTTGCGTGAAATGGATCAGAAAAGTTAGAATTTTCTTGATAATAACCGTTTGCCACAAAATAAGAATTAATAAAGAACGTTTCAGGTTGTAACTTACCAGCAACTGTGGTCGTCCGAGGGCGGTCAGCTTGATCGCCATCAAACCGGTACTCTTGGTGATGGCTGCAATTAAAAAACACACCGGTCACGTTTTGTCTTAAGTAAGAGTTTCTTACGTTTTATCAAGTTGATCGTCCATATCGAATTTTCCAAAGTTCTGTACACCTATTACAGTTCTGTATCTCTATTACGAGTTTACGCTTAGTGAAACGTTCCTCGTTTACGTTTGGGCCCACATGCAGCGCCTCTATCAATACCCTTAGTAAAAGTTTGTTACGCTTTTTGATACATCTCGATTTACATTCACGCCCGTTTTTCCATAGTAAAGTTTAAATACCTCAACGATCCGCTAGGAGCGCTGCATGTAGATATATGGACCCAAACGTAAACAAGGAACGTTTCTCTAAACGTAATAAACTCGTAATAGGAGTACAAAACTTATAGATAGATATTTTCTATGAAACGAACAAATCGATTTCTAAATTTTAATAAACAACTGTTCGTTTCAAAACTCGTGCTAAGGATCCTGCTAAAACTTTTTTTATGAAAAAGAAAGATATTTTTATACATGAATTGCGTGCCAGTTCCCTTTATTTTACATGACTTTATTAAGTTTTCTTTATTTTTAAAATATAAATACCTACTGAATACTTTATTGATAATTATGTTTTAAGTATTTTAAGCTATTTATTATGTTACACTACATTCATTACTTAAATATCATTGATGATTTTTGGTACAAACAATTTAAGGTTGAAGGTGGAATCGTCAAACCGATTATTTGCTAAAATCCTATGCATTTTAACGCTCAACGCACATTAGCCCTAATTCTCTGCGTATCTTAACCTAAATTAACCACGACAGGTGTTTCAAATCAAGGGATCAGATAGTGAAAGTGAATTGGCAAAGACGTACGTCTCGGTCGGTGGACAGTTATTAATGGCCTGTCTTTAGGACGGACGCATACTGGTAGTATGTCTTGTATAGCAATAGGCATTTATGAATAATGTGCTTTTTGTATGTCGCGTTAACGAAGCTAAATTGTCTTAATATCTTTTTATTGGTCGTAGAACCTTTTGTAGAACTCCTGAGGCACCTTCAGACCAGACCAGAATATTTGCAAAAACAGAATAACAGTAGCTTAGCGATTCTGTGCTCTGGTTTCAAGATAATGTAAGGGAAAAACATACGAGGCATGTCAACTTAGTAACAAAACTGTGGCAGACCTTTGGTAGCGCTCTTATTATGCAGTTTACTCTGTATTGTTGACAATTAATTGATTGATTCATCCAAACTCGATCAGAGTCAAACCTCCAAGGACTGTACCACTTTTTACAGAGTAGTCAAATAAAGCCAAAAAAACAAAAATTCCACACTCATTTTTAATACTAACCAGCAACGGCATCAATGCTCTTTAAGAAGGCCTCCATGTTCTTCTCACAGGAGGCCTCGTTGAGGTAGAAGTAGGTACGCGCGCTGGTCACCTTGTAACGGCGATCGGCGAAGCGCTGCTCCACATGGTACTGCTTGAGCTGGCCCTCCTCTTGCGTGTCGCCGCATTGCGAGATCGACGCGCTGCAAGCGGAAGTCACCTTTTAGTTGTCAGTTGAGATTTTTTTTAATAACTGTCCAGATAATGATAATTGGGAATTTGGAGCCAATAGATATATATTTCTGTTGATTTCCAGATTAGAATGAAAGACTTTCCTATAATTGAACACTCATTAAATCAATTTAGTTCTAATTAGTCTGACAAATCGGGACCATAGGACAAGACTACAAACTATTCAGTACTGTTTTACGTTTATGAACGACCAATATTTTTTTATTATCCTCTTGAACGAGTTTTGTGTTTTTAGGAATACTATGCGTCTGGAATTCTGCCGTTTCACCTTATATTCTTCAAATCACATAGGTATGTGCTTAAAGAGGCAACCTACGCTTTTAAAAGATGTACACATGAACGGTGTTATTCACTGTTGTAATTCAGTAAGTATAACATGAATAAACCAGGTCATCTCCCTAAACTCCAGAGTATTATGCGTCCACATCTTTACAATTTCATGAACAATTTGACTGGATTGGCAATCAAATTATACGGCGTGGACGAAAATTGGGCCCAATTGAATACTGATCTAATCGTTGACAATACAATTGATTGGCAGATTGAATCAGCTTGTGTGGAAGGATCTTAAAAGACACTATATTATGTACAAAAAAATGTTCGATAACAATCAAGGCTGCGTGCAAAAATTGCATTTGTACATTTCAAAACCCTAAAGAAAAATGGGGTGACGTACCTAAAAATCTATGATGAGAAGGTCGTTCTATTTCTATTAGAATTTGGCGGACGTTACCTTGAATATTTTTATTTTTGGAAAAATAGACACTAGAAATTTAGGTCGACGAGTAATATTTAGTGCATGCCCTAGTTTTGGCCGTCGTTACCTCTTACTGCTTTGTGTTTTAAAATATTTTAATAATTCTGTTACCTATGTTAAAATAATTTATTAAATAATACAGTTTCCAGGTTTCATCTGTATCCGCGAGGTAGGTACGTATAAATGTGCGAATCTAATGTAGATTTAAATGTGTGTTTGTTCTTACTGTTATAGCAACTAATTGGTTGGAAAAACTATCTGTTTATTGCTTTAAAATTTATGAGAGTTTCGCAAATTGTAATTTTTATTTTAACGTATCAGACAAAGTAGAATATGTATAAAAAGTATAATATTTTTAAAAATACAACAATAATACAATGTGTTACTCAAGTTACTCAACGTACTTGTCTACATTATGCTACTGTTATCCATATTTTTAAAGGTTAATAACCTCAGTTATTTTTATGTTTAACGCAATTAAAAACGGCGTAGACTGCCAAAAGCCCTACGCATCGGCATATTAACATCACGTGAGTTTTAAAATATGCGTACGTTCATTATTCGCGCCAAAATTTAAGCGTGTGTCATGGTTGACTAGCAACACGCGTCACGCCTTTACGTCATCCCAACAAATTAATTATCTTGCTGTAAGAAGAAAAACAATTCATCGTAACAAATAAAATTGTATTACATTATCAGACGTTGATTTTTATTGATAAGATTTTACGCGCGAAAATAATGTTATACTGTCTAGAGGGCGCTAGTTACGTTCACAGATTACTAACATTCACGTTTACAGATAAGATTCATAACAAAATAATAAACTAAACCATCTGTTATATTGAAAAATGCAGATTTATGTAAAAACTACAATAAAACGTTTTTCAACTAATAAAAACAAACTTTAATCTAAAGAAATAGAAACACTATTGTGAAGAAAACTAAATACGTACTAAAATACAAGTGATTTCGTGTAGAAACTAAATAAAAATCTACTAATTAAGTGTGATAGAGAGATTAAAAATAATGGCCACTAATGAAATAAAATAAAAGAACGAAAAAAATAAAACCCGGCAAAGGCCAATTCTTGTAAGTTTCTCGGACCGCTTTTAAGCATTTCAGCCAATCGTAAGCTTGTCACACTGCTTCTGAAATAAGTCAGAAAATAGTTTTATATATCTATCGAATCTGCAAGTCTAAATTCTAACTTTTATAAAATGAATAAAATTGAAATGCTTTTCTATTTTGTCTAACTACCTTTTTTTGGCTAAATACCTAGTTGTTATTTGCTCGGCTCTTATAAAGTAGGTAAAAAACATTTTAATCTAGCGCCACTGAATTAACTTGTAATCACTTGATTCAATTATACTTATATTGACATAATATCCTGAAAATTCAGGCACACTAGACATTTATGTAAAAAAATGGCATTAATCATTTGTTTTTTTTTTAACTAGATGGCGCTAGTTACAGTTTTATACAAATAAATGATGTGAAAAATTGGAACGCAAGTGTAGTTTTAATTAAATAATATAATATTATCTAGTATCGGTGCGTGTCACTTCCTACTCATTTCATCATTTTTCTTCTGTCACGTTTATATTGTTTTCCGCATACCCCACGCTTAATTAGTAATTTTACATACTAAGTTAACACTTTACTTCTTATACCCACACGTGATGTTCTGCTGAACATTATGAGAAAACGAAGGCTACGACAAAATTAACACAAACACAAAAGAGCCGGCGCCGTGTGCACACACAAAGCTGTCTAAATCACGATCCCATTGTATTGTACATCAGCACGTTGGCAACACATAAACAATGGGAAAATTGATTGAAGGCCCAGCTGATACCACCATTACCATCACTGTCACACACACGGCATAAGATATACCCGTCTCGTTCGAGTGAATCTGTTTGATAATAGAAAACGAAATGAAGCGTAATCCACTTTGTTTCATGTGACCTTGGTACTAATACAAATCCGCTGAAAACATGTGTATGCAAAAAACATGTGTAGAACACGCATGTCACGAGAAATGAGAACGTAGGTACCTAGAAATATTTCTTCATATCTTTACAAATAAATAAAACTGAAGTGTCTGTTTATGATTTCAAAATAACAACTTTTTACTCAATGCACATGAAAGTATACACGATACCTATAACGAAAATGCAATTATTATTTTTTATCTGTCTGTCTGTCTGTTCGACTGATTGTCTGAGGTAATCTTCTAAACGGCTGGACCGATTTTGACCGGACTTTCACTGGAATATAGCTGAAGGTTTAAAAAATCACATGGTTTGATTCCGGCTGAAACTAAATTTTTCGGTCGGTTAGTGACTGATTCATATCATAACTGAAACCAAAATTTGATAATGGCAAGCCCCTCTAACTTTGAGGTAGTAATGGGTTGACGACAAAGTTAGAATCAAAACAGTTTATCACGAGTTACAAGAACCGCATTGCAAACTTAGCAAATATTTACAATCAGTTGACTACGTAGGCGATTTCTTCTAAATAGTAAATCGGAAATAAATTATTCTACTCATAGCCAATAAATATCGGTCATATTATGTTGTCCAGTGTATTTAACTGTTACACAAAGTAAGTGTATTTACTATTTTGTTATAAAGTAGAGACTTGTAATTATAATCATTGCGTACATTTTAAGAATATCCGTCGTTTGTCAACAAAAATTAAGTGTCTGCGCCTGCAAGAATAACTAGACGGTAGTGATCTAGTGGTAGCAATAAATTTAATATTTTATTTTCATGTCTTCTCGTTTGACGAGAGCTCCGACGTGAAAGAAATAATAAAAAATCTAACTCTGTAGTCTTCAAACCGAATGTATTTGATTTCTGATGTCTTCATTAAATGACCAAGGTCTGGCCAAAAGAATTCAAATTTGATTCTAATTTTTGTATTTTCTTATTTTTAATTATTGTCATTTTTCTGTGTACAAAATTGTTTAAGTTTTTCTTCTTTGTGCTTTGTATATCGCTCTTTGCTCTGTCCGCGGCTTTATTGTAAAATATTTGTCGTGTCATTAGTTATGTAAATAAATCTTTATTTATCTATCTATCAAATTACTTGCCATTTTCAAAGTGTTACAATTATTTGGAGTCTAGCAAATTCAGTACATATTTCGATATGCACCTACACGGCTCATAAATTTTAACACATAGGTACTTTAGAACAGTGGCTTTTCGTTTTACAGCAAGTAATGAATACGGTAATAAAATATAATTAATGGTCATGCCAAAATGATTTAAGACCAGTGACGAAAGTCCTAGAAGAATCTTCTGATCTCTGAATCACCATAACTCATTATTGTCCTACTTGTAATCTATACAAATAAATAAAATTGAAGTGTCTGTTTGTGATTTCAAATCATTTTTTTACTCAATGCATATGAAAGTATACACGATCCCATGCAATTTATTTTTTTTGTCTGTCTGTCTGTTTGGCTGAGCTAGTATTTGGCGGGACCGATTTTGACGGGACTTTCACTGGAAGATAGCTAAAGGTCTAAGGCGTAACATAGACTACTTTAATCAAAAAAAGCATAAGCGCGCGCCCCGCGCATAGGGATCCTCTCGCGGCAGCTCGGGATGTTGCCTATGTTTAGATAAGTATTCCTTTTTACTTTTTTAACGCGGGTGAAACCGCGGGGATCAGCTAGTATTTATATAATTGTCTCGGGTGCACGGGCAGTGGGAAGTCACACGTGAGCCGTAGGTGAGAGCGAACGAGACTCCCTGCTGCTGCTGACGTAACGAGCCAGTACCTAGGTATCTGTTCCTATTACGAGAGTGCAGTAAGGGTGCACTACACTACTGTTTTATCACGGCACTGGCCAAGTTGAGAAGACTCTTCGTCATCTCATTACTGTCTGAGCACGGATCTCCTCTCAAGGTGAGAGATATTAGTGCACATAGTCTTAAGTAGGGTCTTATTGGTACTGATATAAACTGTACTGATATAAACTACCCTCTAAACATATGATGCATCATTTCATTTTAGGGATTGCAACCTGACTCAGGTCACCTAAGACAGATCAAACGAAGTATCAACTTTGCAGTTAAAAAAATCGATATCAAGAAACATATCGTATTTAGGAACAAGAAAATAAACATTCATTTATTTTTGCTGCGATTATATAAACACTTGGTGACTGGTGGGGACAATTTGCTGATGTGTGTAATGAATTGAAGGTCAATATTTGAAAAAATGAAATTGAGACGTAGTACATTTTTCATTACGTCTGATATTTCTGTGAAGTGATAGTTCTTCAGACTACATTCGTATCGATTAAAGAAGCGATGTTTATTGAGAAGAAACCATTCCTAAGCCATATTGGACACCTGTCATAGGTAAATGAGGAATGACTACAGCTGTAAATTAAAAACAATTCATATAAAAAATAAAGAATCGTAATTGTAATACGATTTAAAGAAACTAGTTCGGCTATAAAACTGGAGACACTAAAAGTCACAAAACAATGTAACAGCTGTTTAAATATAATTTAAAATGTTGGATGCAAAACGAGAGTTGAATTATATCAAGTAAGGTAAAGTCACCTAATTCCGTGGGGTTCTAAAATTGGCACTATATTCCGTGGTATTTAGAAAAACGGCGTTTACAAAATATTTACTAGCTTCTTTTAACTAAAAAATATCTTACTTAATTAATTATTTATCTCTTCAATATCGTATCACCACAAATATTTTCTAGTGTGTATTAATTTTAAATTAATCGGTAAGTTTCGCGTTAGCAGCTGCATCGAAAGCACGTTTCATACAAATTGGACAG
>DWPV01007216.1:0-10855 GCA_018251915.1 Urbanus proteus proteus
TCATTAAAAGGCAAACATAGGTTCGCGCGTCTGAAGTATGGAACGGGCGAATCTTGGTTATATATAAATCTCTGACTTGCTTAGAATAAAAAATGTAGCCAAAACTTCCATTCATTATTGACTGCTATTATAACGTATCGTCATTATATTAGTCATAATTTGTAATTCCTCGCTGTCATTCCCTATAATCGAAATTTGAGGAAAAATATGAATTAATTATCTTTTGTCTAATTTTTTTATTGATAACGCAAAAAACTTGTCACTGTTGAAATTAAAAAAAACAGCTGGTATTTTCAAATAATGAAACGTATATTTTACTTTAGCACTTTACATATGACAGGTATTCAAGCTTATATGCCTTTCTTCTTTATAACAGACTACGAGTATATCTAACATGTAACATTGCCAGTTCTCAACAGTCAGTAGTTACAAAAAAGTCAATTGCTAGACAAACTTTAAACGTTTTAAACATTGCCTCTTTATATACGAAATCACTACTTTTTAGTACGGAAATCTAAACTAAATCGATCCAAAATGATCAAAAACAATTCGAGTATGTATTATCTGACTGCGTTACCGCTCCCGTTAAAATAGAACGGAGTAGCTTTACACTGAAGATATAAGGCAGAAATAGTTGTGGCAATGGATGCAACAGGTGAATGCCAAAAAGTTCTAGCATCTTTAAGTGGGTAGATAACAAACTCCGTCCACCATATTTATTATCATGGCTGAACCACATGTGATTGTCACTCCAGATATATTTTAGTAAAGCAGTCTCAAACAAAATAGATTTAATTAATATTTTTTTCCTTAGTACACAAATATTACATAATATACAGTTATACAGTGTCAATAATTAAAAACTAACAATTGTAAACAAGTCAACAGCATACATAGATAAGATAAAAAGGACAACGATTCCTTTACAGGACATGTGAGAAAGAGACAACGCAATGGAAATAGTTACTATGATATCTGTATTTAAGAAAAAAAGCGGATATTTTATCTACTGAGGTTCTTTTAGCATACCTGCCTAAAAATTTGGTTAATTGAAACTATTACATTATGGTTTATAATGGTGAAGATTTCTTTTTAATAATAAAAAAATACATTCATGATCTTTAAATCGCAAACAATACGGAAGCAATTTTATAAATTTTACAAATATTATCAATGACAATCTAAAAGCACAGATAATAATGAAAATACAAATACTATATTAACTTATATAAACGATGTTAGGTCCGGTGGGGTGGTTATGTTTTAAGCATGAAAATGTATGGATATAGCGTAAAAACTCCTATTGGATCAGTAACCCGTATAACCTACTTATTCCGTTATAATATTAATATTAACTGCATCCACTTGATTATTCCGCAAAGAAGTCCAGCCATACCTAATGAATAAGAATGAATTACAAGAACAATATCTGAATTAATCCAATTGTGCGAGAAACTTCAGCGTTGCTGCCAATTGCTCTACAAATTGATACAATTCAATAGACAATGACATTCAATATGGCGAGTGAGTGCTTGCAAGGGCATCGAGACCCATTTTAAGCTGAACGCTTCAATAAACATGGCACATTACTATTTATTATGTTACCGGCTCACCCGCGTACCGCATTACCTGTCTACCTATCTGGCACTCGCACAAGTTTTACATTTAAACCGTTAAAATGTTGCCTGATTCCGCCGTCTAGAGGGGTGGCGCTAGTGGGTTTGGATTAATAAAATGGAAATTATTATGTGGTTTAGATTTTATATCTTGGTGAGATATACCATCCGTAGTGATTGCAACTTGGGCGTGAATCTGTAGTAAGTTGCCAGTACGATTAAGAATCCTAAAATTGACTTTCGTGTGTTCGTGATTTCTATTATTTATTGGAGTACATTTCTGGAGTCCCTTTGGGGCGGAAACTCGGGGTCTGTTTTGTGGAAATTGTGATAATCGCTATCATGAAGAATTATTTCAAATGTAAATGTCTTAGTCGTAAGGAAGTTATCGTTATTAACCTAAAATATTTTACTTTTAGGAATTGTAAAGAAAATAAAAAAATGTTTTTATTTGCAGTACCACGAGCTCGAAACGTAATCCTAAAACGTAAAACCTATTTATTCCTTGTTCAAAAAAGCAAAACAGGGCAAATAATTCCACTTTTTACTAGACGCAATAATGACTCGGTTAACCACTGCCTGTGTACACCTAACATTGCATAATAATACCCACGGCAAGGCCAAATTAAAGTGAACCGATAATTTCAAGCATAGCGCACGAAAATTGGATTTAATGTCTGCAAAATTTTTCGTAGTCAGTCGGTTGTTCGCCAGAAAAACTGAACAGAAGCAAAAAACCAATAATTCGTGCCGGTTATTTAGCTGAACTACGTAGTGACTGCGATTCAAGTAGTCTTCGTATTTGGAAATTAGTCAAGCAAATTGAAGAAAGAGTTTTGGAAAATATTTATGGTTCTTCCTAGCTTTTACTATCCTCAAGAACAATCTTAATGAGAGTATATTGATGGATATGAGTATTAAAGTACTGAGACAAATGATATAGATAGGATAGGATAGAAGATTATTAATGCACGCCGTTCTGTAAAGTAGGGATACCACATACTACTCGTAACATAAGGTTTAGAAGTAAAGACGCACAATCGAAACACGTTTTGTTTATGATTATTTTTATAAAATTTATACATATCTTGATACAATCATCCACACGTATTTAAAGTTATATTTAGTTATGATTCAAATAAAATATATTATAATAATACTATCGCGCGGGTATTGTGAGAACAATGACCTTTGATTCTTTAATTTTCGTCAGATGATACTTGCTTGTGTACTTTGAGTCATCTTTTTTTCCTAAAACGCTTAAGGAAGATTTACTTATTATGTATGGGAATGTATAAGGAGTATTATGACTAATGAATAAGAAAACATTACCAATAACTATTAAAAGCACTAAAAATAGAAAATCATTGAGCTCTATAAGAAGTAGAAACGAAAATACTTTAGGATCTAAGTCAAGAACAGTATCGGTAGTAGAAGCAGTAAGATCCACTTTTAGCGGATGTTCCTTTAAAGTAGGTGTTCAAGAAAACAACAGTTTGAAACAGTCTAAAATTGTTTCGTTCGCCGGCAATCTGTTTAGTAAACATTCACGGTTGGCACCCATCCAGGTAAGCTTCACCTGCAATTGTGTTACGAGCACGCCATCTATATAAGAAATTAAATTAAAGTGTCTGTTCGTATTTCAAAAGGTACTTTTCTTAACTGTGCACGATACCAAAGAAATTAGAAGCTAAGCGTTAAGATATTAAAAATGTTTCTTTGAGCTGACTCATTCGGTTTGGAAGCTACTGAACAGATTTGGACAGGACTTTCACGCAAACGTAGAATGTTATGTGAATAACACATATTAATTTTATAGTTAGTTGATATTTTTTCTACAAAATTTAAAAATCTGTTTGTATTCAGACAGAACCGTTCAGGAAAGCTTGTTTTACATAGAAACACATTGCTTCCATAACCTACTGGTAGACTGACCTTTGCGGCGTTATGGCGCGTATACTATGCGGAATTTGCTCTTTACCTATGTGATGTCGCCAGCGCTCTTGGAATTAAGGGCAACCTCACAATTTCGCATTATAGAACAATGACGTAACTAAAGGGCTAATGTTGCTCCCGTAATTGTCGCAAAATTTCGAATTATTACCGGTTGTATTACTAGTTCCTAAACAGTATCTACTCTTGGTAACAATGATCTTTGGATCGTCTTAAAAAAACGAACAACGAAACAATACACACAAAAACAAAAGTTGTTTTAATTATGGTTTTTAATTACCACGTTATTATCAAAGGTTATACACGTTTACATTCTAGATGTTGTAACAAACGGAAAAATGGTGGTTTTGATTGATAGGCGCCAACCGGCCCCATGTTTGTATATTTATGTGTCAGTAGTTGTGTGTAATAGTGCCATACAATGGTGGATCCGGGGTTTAGGTTTTCTTAAATATATATGTAACTACTTAACTTTCCCTAAATCATTGATATTTCATATTTGGTGTATGCGTATATCTCACCTTATAGGAAGAATTGATTTTAAACCAAAAAACAACTGATGGGAAAACAATACAACTGTCCTTTGCAATCCCAAACTTCTTCAATATACTTAGTTCCCAAGGCCGTCGATCCGTCCAGAACGAATATTTTAATAATTACGAAGCCGTTTATTAAAGAGCATCCTTTATTATATGTAAATGATTATGATAAAGCCATATTAAAATAAAGGGCAAAGAACTCATAAAATATTTTGTCTCACGAATTGTCTTGGCCCGCATAGGCAATTGCGTTCTGCAATACATTTTATAGAGCTCACTCAATGAGCGTACAATAAGTTTGACCGCGTAATGCGTGCGTTTGATTCAGACATTCATTGCGTCCTTGGTCGTATTTGCATGAATTTTATTGCAATGAAAGTATCAATTGACGATTGTCCGCTTATTATTTTGCATCGTATTGTGTGGCGTGGGGTGAACGTTCAGTCGATTAGCACAACAATTGACGGATATAAGACCCCCCAAATTATTGATATGAGACATGATTGTATGTGTAGGTCTATTCATCTATTGGTACGGTTTGTTAAATTGTGGCGTTTCCTTGACGACAGAATTACACGCTTTTTTGGTGTGTCCAATTGTTTTGCATATTTGCGGTTGTGTTAGTGCTAGTATGTAAAAAACATCGTTTATAAGCAATCTATCGACATAGTTATTAATTTTGTAGTTAGTATAATGGCCACTCTATGTTGTATAATGAAAGATATGAATAAAAGTGGACCTATGGTAGTGCCGTGTGGTACTCCGTGTTCTATACAAATTTTATAGACAATGATACAAGCTTTTTGTTCGGTATCGCTATTTTCAGCAAAATAAAATTTCTTTTCTACATATTTCTAAAAGTAAAATGAAATGAAATCGACAGCTTTTAATATACCTACCTAAAAATAAATATCTACGAAACTGAAAGCATAGAAGCGTTCTCCGACATTCCGAATAGGATTGGTAATGGTTAAGTTTGTTGATTTATTGTTTCCGGATCCATATTGCTTTTTTATGTTTATTTTTCGATACAATTGAATGTAACTCCTTCAATTATCATAGACATCATATTGCAAGTAAACATGAACATAAAATTGAGTTGACACAACTTATATAAAATAAATGTTAGATGTTTGCGAGAAATGTGAATTATGATTACGTAGCCTATAATTTGCCGTCAATGACATATTGAATCCCATATGCAGAAACCAGAAACGACTTGAGGTTGTTATGACGAAACAGAAGCCAAACAATTGCGAAGACAGTCGGATTGCTCATTGCTTAACCTCGGGCAGAAAGCATCTAGACTTAAAATATATGGCAAATATTCTGAAATAAATGACATTAAAGAAACTAGCAAATATTATGATAGAACGACCCACACACTAATGTAAGGTTGGGAAAACTAACCTTGAAACTGTTCTCGCTAATCCGCTGCTTGGTTAGATATATGTGTAAGTGAACTTTTTACACCTTAAGAACATACATCTAAGATAGTAATAATTCCTTTAAACTAATTCTTTTTCTATATCACTGAAGTTGGGTTTCGCTACTATAAAATAACGCGATCTCTTAATGAAATAATTTCTATATTCTGTATGTTTTTTGTGGCTTCCATGAGTTGATAATTTTGATATTTTCCGGTTTCATTAATGGCACTTTGTTATCGTATAAAGGAATTTTGCGTTGTAATGATTCATCGAAGTCATTGTAATACATAAGCCATTTCTGCTTAATATTACACACAAGAACCGATGAAAAGCATTAAACCTCATTACCCCGATATACTCGAGACACGTGCGTGCATCGAACCCGTTAAATTTCCTTGAGAAAATATACGGTTTAACGAACATGCATTCCAACGACGTATTACATCTTTCAAATACCAGCGAAATTTTATCTCGCGACTTCCTGCTGTGGGCTTCAATTTATATTCAAAATTAGTACAATGACCCGTATGGCGGGATGGTCACCATCCGGATTACATCCAGAGGGATTTTGAATTCGATTTATGTACGGGTATTGGCCATGAGTAAGTTTAAAACTATAGATATATTTTTTCTTTCCTTTGAGATTGAATTCTTCCCAAATTGCTTAAACACCTCAAATATATGAGGACAATGATGGAAAGATGATGATTTAAGTGCTAGGTATCATTCATAATTATTTTCTAAATCTCCCATTTCAAACTTCGTAAACATTCTTTGACTTCCCAACTTTATCTACTGCTATTACTTTGATGATTAAGACTACGATGGCTAAAAAAATAACAAAAATCGAAATAAGGTCCATATCGCAGCCTCTATTGACTATTTCGTTATACATATGTATAGTTTGTTTTTATTTGTTGTATTTTGACTTTATGATATCATTTAAGGTTTTCTGTATATTTCAAATAACTGACTGGGCATAAGTTTAGTATGTTAGTGATATTCGCGCTGTTTTATATCACCGACACTGTTATCAGTGAAAAGGGAACCGACATAATTTGCCATTCCGTCCACATTTTATTATTTAGACCAGAGCTATCCCATCTTAGCATCAAGTATCCAAAATTTCCAAAGGATCTGCAGCGTGTCTTGACGATCTTTTTTTGTCGCCCTTCAGTATCTGAAGAGATTTGTATTGACTCTCGTTTAGCCCTGGTTTAGGACATTAAAGACGAATTGTGGACAGTCGAAACTGCATGCAAATGCGCTATAATACTTTAGGAGCGAAATGTCAGTATGAGGCGATGTGACATACCTACATCAGCGAAAGTTCAAAACGATAGGCGTTCAATCGGCCATGACACAACTGATGTATATCGTAGTCTCAGCTCTAAATTTACAGCATTCACTATACATGTGACTTTATAAATGTCTAATGTGCGTCTCCTTACCATATTCCTCATTGCTGAAGGTCGTGATACCATCAAAATATTTTTCCCTATGATCTCATGCCATGTTATGTGTATATTGCCTTGGATATCCCCGTTCAAGGTGGTGTTGATATGATAAACTGCTAACATTTTCTTAATCAAAATTTCATTTTCAATTTATAGGAGTAGATTTTAAATTTTGTTACAAATAGAAAAGAAAATCTACATACGAAATATTTATCGCAAGTTGCGGGCTTTCAGCTAGCTTACGAATTCACGACGCTTCAAGAGTTGTTGCTTGTTTTGTTTGTATAAAAAGTCCCTTAATTCAATCTACTCCAGTAATTATTTTTTCGCATTGCCGCACTTTGTCTGTAATCGGCTTAGCGTCATATCTTACTCATTATTTTTTATTCGGATTACGTCTGGCAGTAAGGTTTTTATGTCTTTTTATCCTTTTCTGTTGAATAATGTTTTTATTTTCTTTTCCTAAAGGATGGGAGCGTTGAATGTGAAAGAACCGTATTTTTACGGTAGACTGTACTAATATATTCTAAACATATATTAAAAGATAGAATAATTTGTCAATTATGTTAAATCTCATAATATAGTTTCGGCTACTTTTAATCAATTTTATTATTCTTTTAACGATCATTAGCGTGGCAGAGATATTCTTTAAATATACAATTAAAATTGAAATATCTGTGTGTCAATTTAAAACAACTATGTTATATATTTGCTATTAGTTGATATGTCTGTTCGTTTGAGCTATTCTTGTAAACAGCTTCAGTAATTCCGAAACTCATGACTTTAGGAGCAATATACATCTTTTACCACTCTTACTTATGTAGACTTTAAATAATATTTCATTATGGGAATTTAGTCACTTATTTTACTATATTTTTAAATTAACAAATTTTACATAATTACTATAATAGTTTTAAACATTTTTAATGGAAGTGAAACTGTTATTTACGGCGTCTTTCAATGTTTTGCATTTTAAAGAACTGTCAACACTGAATGTAATTCATTATGCTTGCTTTAAGTGAAAAAATATTCATTTCAAGTTGATGTCTATCGTTAACATAACAGATTGTCGCTAAGATAAATAGACAATATACATCAACACGTTTGTAATTTTCAATTATCTCTTGACATTGAAAGTTGACACAGATCAAGTTCCATGCATTAATCATTTTCGTGTTCTTACCATTTATCACTGCTCACAATTATCACACATGAATATAGTTTAGCGTTCGTTGGCGCCGTTTTGAAAACGATGAGTTTTAAGAAACTGAAAATATAATGAGTGTGGTGGATTTTAAAGGTTAGTTCGCAAAATTAAACCTTCATGGTTCGACTCCGTTCTTACCACAGTTTTAGAGGATGTGATAAGGGATAGACACTTAAGCGTACTAACTCAATCTTTAGAGTTAGCGTCGCACCTGTAGCCGACATAAGATATCATAATATCAACCCCTGATAGAGTAGCTCTTATTCTCTCTGGCGTTGATTATAATAATTTGGCGAGATATGCCACTTACTATTAAGTGAATTGCATCGCTACTTTCATAACATAATAAATATGACGCATAAGTGGCGTATATTTCACGCAGAGACAGAACTTTGAATCAGTTCTATTTTTTTATCGTGGTTTAACAGTTGTTAAGTGCCCTGAGCATTATTTAACAGTCGTTAACATGCATCAAAGCGCACAGCCCCGCGGCTTATAGATCGTAACCAATCTACAAAGTTAAGCAACATCGGGAGTAGTCGAGAGTTGGGTGGGTGACCGCCAGGCTACATTTCACGTCAGTATACAATCATCGTTGGCCTATTTTATGCCTTCTACAAATAAGCATTGAAGCATCGTGCTGTGTTATGTTCCAATCCATCATCGGTATTGAAGAGGTATCTTTCTTTTTTTTTTTCGTCTTTCTTCTTAAGAAAATATAACCTCTGAAAACTACATTGGGACGCCTCGCATAAGTGACTCTATCTTATCATTCGTACTCTGCAAACCAGATCACTGCAGCGCTCAACACAGCGCTCAACTGCTACTATAAGGCAGACAGGTGTGGCGGTAGTGCCTTGAAAGTCATGTCATTAGGGTTGTACCACTTTTAAGATTTATTGTATGTTTTTAAGGATATCTCTTGAACTTCCATAACATACTCCCTAAAATATTTTAAGTAGGCCAATTTAGATAAGAGCGGAAACTTAACTGCTATCGTACGGTAAAAGATAATATGTACGATCATTAGGATTCGAAGAATTTTGAGTTAATCGTTGTACAAATGACTCACGGGCCCGAAGGTCGTCGGCCTGGCTCCGTTTACGATACAGCAAATTGATGCTCTTACGTAGGGGGCCCATGTTATGTCAAAATTATGGGAATATTCCAAATTCCCGAAGATTATAGCTAGTTCTTTTTTAATGGTATTCATTTAAAAAATCTTTTGTTTACACTTTTTGTACGTTACACGTTTTATAAGTTTACAAATTTTGTTTTGGATAGGGACAGTAATAGAGGATGTTGGCAGATGGACGATTTTACTGCTACTAAATTGTTTCCAACATGCCTGCGTCATTTGAAAAAGGAACGAAGGAAGAGGAAAAATAACTGATATGAGAGCTTGATTGACTTGCGAACAAAAAGAACACAGGTCTGTGTAATCTCTTACAAGAGTTTTTGCATAGGGTTTAACATTTAGTCCGCCAGAATTTTTTTCCGAAGATAATCCGCGTTAAAAGACCCAGTATAACGTGTGGTGTCCCTACAGTTACAGGAAGTTAAGGCATCACAAAAAGCTACAATAAAGCCTTTGCCAACATCACGATGCAATTTCGGTTCATAAAAGATTCGTTATTAAACAACACCCATTAAGACCTAATCGGTGTTTGCTTTTAGAATACAATGTGAGCATTTCCGCTGAACTTCGGTCTAATATAGTTTTTTTGCAATGGGGAATAAATAAAGTAATATGGAAGTGGTACTGTTTTGTTAATAGAAGTAGCAAACGTAGATTAATATCTGATGGAAAATCAACTGTTGCCTATGGACGTATGTATATTATGAAATCAACACTAGATAGAATTTAAGTTCTATTTGAGATCAGAACAAAAATTGCTGCCCTTAAGAACACAAAGCACTGAAGAATCCTAAAACACAGCTGCCCTTTATTAAGATGTTATTAAAATATATATTTAAGTATTTAAAGCTTTTTAAATGTGAATCTTTTGAGTGCTAAATTATTCTGTTCCTCCATATTTAAAAAAATGTACCTACATAATATTTTTTGTGTCACAGAAGTATAAACCGAAAAACTGTCTACATAAGTAGGTATACTACTAATACTACGACCTACGAATACGCTACACTACACAGTCAAAATAGGAGGAATATATTTTAACAGACGCCATAATGTTTACTCGAATTTGTGGTAATACGTTTTCGAAAAGCTTTTAAGCCCGTAATATATTGTTGTTTGTGTTAGTGCACGTTATCACTTCCATATTTATAAGCATTTATTTCGTAGTAGCACATTCTAAAACCTTTTAAGTATTAACGTAATGCTTAATGTTTTGCATATGTAAGGTAATTCACTAAAGTGTCAATTCGTCGCTGTGCTTGATGTCGAGCACACCTGTCAAATAATATCTTGTAATTTTGACAACTAAATTCATATTTTGTGGTCGAGGCGGTTGACGAATGTCAATAGTTTTATAGCGGATTCCGGTTTTACAAAAAAAAAACAAAAAGCGATCGCCTTGAGGTGATTATGCGTTATTAAAAAAAACATTTTTAACAAAAAAATAAACCGACTTCTATGTCACTAAAAAGTATGAAATAATTTTAGTTCATACGAATAAATGTTATTTAAGTA
>DWPV01007217.1:0-10855 GCA_018251915.1 Urbanus proteus proteus
CATTCAGTCAGGTAGTATTATTATGGTCAATAGAAACTTAAAAATAAATCGGGTATTCCCCAGTGAGGTAGTGCCTTTATCTTTTTCCTACATTTATAATAAAAATATCATTGGGTAACTTATTACAATACAATTACAAATGAAATTACATAAAAACACTATTTTCATATATTAAACATTTTTTTTCTATGTACATATACTAAGATACCATAAACCAGTGGTTCTCTAACTTTTTTGGTGGCGAAGCCCTTTTGAAAAGCGAAATTTTTGATGGAGCCCCAAAATAAACAAAAAAGTTATGTGCATTCTTTTTATAATGGATAATCATGGTACAATTACTGCTGCACCATGACCTGGGATTGTCAACGGTAAAAGAGGAGATAACCCCTAAGCTAAGGTCCTATACATGCCGTATAGATGCGCATCCAAATCCGCTAGTCGCAAACCTCATGAAATTCAGCCATGCATTCGGATGCTTAAAAAGGAGCTCCTCGAGACCAGTCATAATAGAATGTCATATAATATATAAGGATTCGCCACTGTGCGGTGTACCTTACAGGCCCTGTAATGAAACACATAACCCACACATATGCGCACAACGGGCAGATCACAGGTTTACGAGTATAAAAAAAAGGTTACAATTTAAGTGTATACCATAGTATACTATAATAAAAGAAAAATAATCTAATGGTAGTATTCTCGCGGAGCCCCCGTAAGGGCTTTGCGGAGCCCCAGGGAGCGGAGGAAATTTTGAGAATGGCTGCTATAAACAAACCATGCGCTTAATAAAAACAAAATTGTGAGTATTGCTTATTTTAAGCAGAGACTGCTTGTAAGATGCTGATAGCATCAATATGTTAATAAATGCAGATACTTAGGTCATTGCTTTTGGTTACTGACCATCTAGACATTCTAGACTAATAGCTATTTGTTTCTTTACCAAATCTCTTAAGTATTTATGTTGGAACTTATTTATAATTTTGGATTCTGTAGTTGCTATAGCAATAATTCTGTAGTTTCTATAGGTATTCTACCTAGAGCTGATAATATTAATACAAGCTCCATCAACAAATATACAATTAATTGACAATTTTTAACATATTAGTATCTATTTTTCCTTATGGGTAAGAGAAAATACCCAAGGTAATTAATTTAATGGTAATAAAAGGACAATAAACAAAACTATTCACTGTTGTACCTGTTGACTGTACCTAAAACTGGGTATTTATAAATAATCTAATTTATAATATAACTAGCGACAATCATTCTATCTTTAAAATAAAACACATCAAAATCTGTTCCGTAGTTTTAAAGATTTAAGCATACATATGGATATAGGAACAAAGAAAGCGACTTCGTTTTATACACAAAGTATAAAACGAAGACCCTTAACTTGAAAAAGAGTACAAAGACTTTTTTTGGAATAACTTAAATTGTTTTTTTCCTGTTCTATTATGATCCTAGGAACTCGTATTTTTATTAAATATTACTGTTTTTAGACAAATGTCTGTACTACAGGTACTCACAATTGTATTATCATTCTTTTATAGAGTACTGGTCTTCTTTCTCCACTTGAGAAATAAATAATATAATAAAAATCTGTTGATAAAGATTATGTGGCATTTCTTCAGTTATTAGAGCAAACCGAAATCGCACCAATAAAATCCACATCTACTGGATTCAGGACGGTACACCACAGTTTAGTTTCCACAATTGTTTTTGCCGCGAATGTGCAAGATGTGGATTGATTTACTTTCTCAGATATTTTAACAGAGCTATGACACTGGTTCCTTACAAAAAGAGCTCTCCTTCAACTTCCGCTGGCTTCCGAACTACACGTTCAAACATATTTTCAATCGCAATAAATATCTCCAAGTCCTCATTTGCGACTTGTTTAAATGTCCCATTATGTTGAACTGATCATAGATTTGTTGTAAGCAATGTATGATGTAAAAAAGTAAAAAGGATATTCCAGTAAAGTTTGTACAGGCTTTTGAAGAAGCCTTTTTTCAGTCGTAATTGAAAGAAAATATCGATATTGTTTTTACCACTTTCGATACCACAAAAGTTTTTTTGTTCTTAGATCTAATTACCAGGATAGTTAAGACTTGGACCTGTTAGGAAAAGGAAATGGACCTGGTTCCAGTAACGTTTAGTGGGGTAAACAGGCAATTTCTGGACCTGTCTGGTATAACTTGGCGGAAGGAAAAATTCTTGAAGAGGGGTTAGTGGTACATTACCAAGATGCTCAGAACTATTATTAGAGTCATAGTGGAGTATGTTTAAGCATAAGAATCCAGGGAAGGTGGATCAGAGCTTTTGCTTTTGGGCTTGTAGTTAGAAGCAAAAATATCACCGGAACAAGCATTTTTAGTAGGGACAAAACTGAAAATCCTGTGTGATCTAGTCAGGTTCTGAAATGATGCAAGTGAAACAAAATATGCCAATTACACACAAGGTAATTTTGTTACACTATTGGGAATGTACTACATACACATAGTACATAGTCAATTTTTTGTATCACTATCGTTAATTAGCAATGGAATACCTGTATATACAAACATTCAGGCTCATAAAACAATAGTAAAGTAAAAATAATTGCTAATAATTTTTATATATAGTTCTTTCATTAAATATAATGTATATCAACCACCAACCACCAACCCTGTTAAAAAAACAAATAAAACAGCAAAAATAATTGCCCCTGGCAATGACTTAAAGAGTTGTTTTGGTGCCATCATTTCCAAGCTAGTGTCTTACCTGTATATCATTGCCAAGTTAAAGGTATAGTATAGTAAAAAGCCCTATGTTTTGTATTTATAAAAACCTCATAAGACATTTTAAAATTTTTATGAAGAAGAGTTTTATTGTGAAATACTTCCTTGTACCAGTTTCAATTTCAAATATAAGTAAAAATCCATCTGTTTCAGTTCATATAGCAAAGTTAGATATATTCTTGTATACATTGGTTTTTTAAATGAACTCGATCATGAAAACAAAGTCAAGGGCAGTAACTAGTAATTATTATGTATGTAGAACTTATAGAAGTGCATTGTTGAATTTAGCCTTTAAACAACTTACCTTGAATATATGTTAATATTTTGCAACAATACTCAAATATTGGATTGTACAACAATAGTAATAATTTATATATATGAGTGTATGTCTATTACATACTACACAATGACCACAGATCTGCCCGCATTGGGTATCAGGTTACTGTAATACGGTACATACTAACTTTTACATTCTTCAGATAGCATTTTTTTACACAGTTCTTTCTGGCTTTTCTGTGTGTTCATTACACTTGTAACATATAGTAGAGGAAAATTTGAATATGACGATAGGCATGGTAAATAAATGTTTAAAATATTGTAATTTTTAATAATTGAATAAATGAGGAATATATTTCATGCAAAGCATTTCATGCATTTTAATGACTCTGGGTGGATAGGCAACAGATGATCATAAGCGCCAGTCATCACTTATAAAATTGATGCAAAAGTAGTACACATTGACTACATACTCGGTTGCTACTTCAACCTCATGAAAAAGTTTAAAAAGCTACAAATGACAATTTAAGATGTGTGTCGCTAGTTGCTATTAAAAAAAAAGAACAAGAATCTTGAAAACCGCGTTTAGTTTTCCGCTCGGCCAGTGGCCGCTGTGGTCGCATGACATACATAAGTGTATCGTGTGGCTGCGGCGTGGGCCCGTTGTGGTAGAGTACGATCGGTGACAATGGCACCGGGCGGCGAGAGCGGTGGCGGCGTCGGTGTTGGCTTACGGAGTAACGGAAGCCCCGGCGCCGCATTGTGCCCGCCCGACGGCGCTCGTCACGCCGCAACGCCGTCGCAATCTCATTGCGCGCTCTCCTTTAACTGTCATTAATTTCCATGTTTCGGTTTCGGCACCTGCTCCACTGTGCACGACACGTTTTGAGCGCACGCGAACTAAAGCATTGCTGCGGTTTGTATAGATTTTTTTCGCTCATAAGACTTAGTAGTCGCTGTTGCTTGTGAACATTTATACGTAATCAATTAAAAAGTAACTTTTTGAAGTCATACTTCTTAAGGCGCACCATGACTGAAGATATAGTATTGGTGAAACGATAACGGTTACGATCGGGCGTTACGTCACAATTATATTATTCAGTATACCGTACATAACTACACTCACGCTTTTTACGTTCACTAAACCAACCTGTAGTTCATTTGATGGTAAATGGTTGCCAATCCTGAGGACTAAAGTCTAAGATCTAGAGAAGAGAAGTCTAAGAATGGTAGCCTCATTTGTAAGTCAGCCAGTGTCCATGGTTCCATACTCTTAAACCGAAATGTAAGAATTGCTTTACGTTAGAAATGTGTGGCGATAGTATAGAAGATACAACGTTCAACCATACTGTTTGGTGTCCTTCAGTATCTTTTTAGATTTCTAACAATTGTGTCTGAAAATAAATTGATAGACAGACACACTGTCAGACAGATGTGACATTAAACACGTAGTCATAACATATAAAAACTGTTGCAATATTCAGTGAATCACAAAATGATCAGCAAAGATAGCGACTTATTTTTAGTAAGTGTCTCACCACGTGCATCATATACTCGCGATGCGGGCCACTGCATACGTATGGCCACTAGTGGCACTGTAGGCGATTGTATTTTGTTTGTAATTCATGTGCTATTTCATCGGTTTTTACCATCGCCTATACGTGACTTCGCTTCAATCTCTGGGACATACTCTCTGGGACATTAACTGACTTCAAAAAAGGTTTTGTTATCCGATTTGGATACAATTTTCGTTATAATTTGGTAATTTTGAGGGAAATATGATAGCACAACACATGCCGTCATCATAATTATCATAGTGGTGAAAATTAATATTGCACAGATTTCACGTTGCACGTTTAAAGATTGCTATTCATCTTTGATAACATTTTGGTCGCGGATTATTGAAGATTAAATCTTAAATTTAGTAGATTATGGGTTCACACTATTACTGACCTATAATGGTGCCGTACCTATATTTTAATTCTATATAGAATATCTGTGATACACATAATGTAATGCAATTAATCTTAATTGGATATTAATTTGTCATGATGAACCGTCACAATTCTAATCTTACGGTATCATGTTATCTAGAAACAAATAAAGCTGTAATTTTATTTTCTGTGAAATCCGCCGCACGATATTTAATTTTAACACTAGATGCCTACTATCTTCTGCCTATATCGGTCCCTTGTTCAGCGTTCAATGTCCTTTATTTCTGTGGAACACTCTTTAAAATCTGATTAGCTTCTAAGATCGGCTCATACGGAAAAAAATCAGTTTTTTTATAGTTCGTTGTTCCAGAAAGACACGTCCATTTTTTTATTGGACTCATTTTTGCAATTGGTAAATAATTTACCCTATAATTTATTACGTAATGTTTAAACTTTTAGCCTTTTGATCTAATAAACATACCTGCAGAACCTCAAAAACTGATTGGCAAGTCTCCAGCACTGCAGTTTATCGTAAAAATATCTAGCGCATCTCTATTTAGATCCTAAAAATTTCAAGGAATTTGCTATGAATTAGATACAGAATTCCTATTGTAAAGCTATTTTCTTCTTGCTTCAATTTATTTCATCAGCTTCTTTATTTTTCTACCCCATAAGGCTCACGGGGTTTATATTTTTGTTATAAAATATTGAAGTAGCAAACGAGCTGATGGTAATTGATCACTCCCGCACTCGGACATCTGTAAGTATAAACGACATATAGGGGTTTCATTTGAAGTCGATTATTTTAAATGAACAATGGACATGTCATTCGCCTAGATATACATAGGCGCAGTGCAGTGTGGTAACTTCCTACTTGAACTTCCTTCCTACTTTGTACTGGTTCTATCGCCTTTTCGATCTCTATTACTTTAAATATGCTAGAATTCTTCTTGATCTCAGTGCCACTATATTATATCTTCTGAAATAAATGAATTATAACATCAATTTTAAGCTGATGTTCAGTTTTTTTCAAGACACATCCGATAGGCAGACGTTGCCCGTTGATTGATTATTCAGAAATCAATTTTCTCTTATTTTAGGATGCTCATCCGTTTGCTATTTTTTTGTTTAAAAAATGTGCTGTGTGGTCGTGCATCCAACGCAGTTGCCGTGGCAGGAAGTCGATATTCGATTCGTCATGCAAGTCCCGTAATTGTAGAACATATTTCTAAGTAGTCTTATTATTTATAGATACGTGTAATTGTAAATGTTTCATCAACATCATCATCCGTTACTGTCTGATGATTGTCACATTTCTTTAAATAAGAAGAATTTGTGTTTACGGGCTAAGTCATAGAGTGACTTCCTTCAGAAGACAAGGTGATGTAAGACATGATTGGAGACTAAAGAAAGTGAAGATAATTCTTCATAATGTTAACTGTTAAAATAAGGGATAAATTGTTTCTTACGTGATATGTGTTTCAATATGTTTTAGTAGCTTTGTAATATTTTTCCAATCTTGTTAATCAGACAACTACGATCATTTCTGTTCTTGATTCGATCAACAACGGATTCTAAGAAAAAAGTTATACATTAATTTTTATTTAAGTTCACACGAACTACATTTCAGGATTTAACAACCAAAATATATAGTATGAAGTAGTAAAAATGTATAACTTTATCAGTTGACTATAGCCGATGTCACGACTATCTTATTTGGAGTCTATTACGGGTGTCTATGGACAGCAAAAACTAATTATAACAATAGTTTTGCATGTTTGTAAAACCCGGAAAATTTTTCTGAGGACTCAATTCGGAATGGGAGGAATAAATTCGCTGTAAAAAATATTAAGCGGTACGGAAATTCGAGTAATTTTTCGTAAAGTTACAAGATGAGAGCTTTGTTGAACGGAAGTGCGTATTTAATGGGACAAGGGCGGACCATCGATTTGTGTCCCGACCTCCGCGTCTCCTGGCCCGACCCTGACCGAGGCTGCGGTCGTACCGGGATCCCGATACATACTTAATATATTCAATAAGCTCAGCGATATTCAATTACAAACTCATTTATTCTATTTATATGGAGATTGAAAATATATTTTTTATTCTGACGCAGAAAGAACGATGTTATAAGTTTGACTTTTCCATCTGTATATTTTTCAACAATATAATGTTTACTATCCGATTTTATGCTGTCTTATTAGCATAGTGTGATGTGGATGCATCTTTTAATACAGGTTACACTATGAAAATCTTGATACTGTGTTCCACATCTACGCCTTTGATTTTTTTGTTTATTTCTTTCTGTATTCCCTTTGAAGCCACGTAGCTCCCAAAACAAGTTTAAAAGAACTTTGATTAGCGCGTTGGTCACGTGCCGATATTTAAAGAAACATTGTGTAATACAATTATACCGACACGTTTCCTTCTTTTCGTGAAATAACATAGTGTTTTAATTAAATTAAGTTTTGTGTATTGAAAGATATGCATGCTGAAATTTTTTGAAATTGTGTTTAATTTACACTTTCTAATCATTAAAATGTTGAAATTAAATTACGAGTAACTCTTATCCTTCCTAAAAATTGTTGTGCAATCTTAATTAAGCACATAAAGTTAATTGTAGCAAAGACGTCTAAACATTCGAGTTATCGTGGAACCTAACGGTTAAATTCACACACCGCTTGTTTGCCTCTTAATTGTAAGTTTAATTACCATTATACCTAGATCACACTTTCTTCTAAAAAAATCTGAATTAAAATGTAATTGTTAATGTGTGTAATGATACAAGTATTAAACGAGCATGTAGTCCAAGTGATTTCAAATGGCCACTGCCGCCCAATGGACTCCGATACCGTTCAGCTCAGCTAAAATAACAGCTTAAAATGTATTTCCAAGATTTGATTACATTGTTTGTAAGTTACAAGTGAAGCTAATATGTAGGTATAAAGCGTGTAAAAATTGCCCGTATCGCGCAAGCAAGACAGCGTGTCTCGAAAAGTGCGGTTTTGGCAACTTTCCATACGTAAAATCGGAACCACATATCACGGCATCTCGCGGATTATGTCAGAGTCCTAGCGATGAGTGTGACACGCTCGTAGTCACGGCTCATCATGGTTCTTACACTAATTAATAATTGTTTGTCGTAGAGGTAAAATCAGGTAACAATTGCGGGCATCGTTCCAATTCGTTTTTTCTTTATTTCTGATGCAAAACAGATCACGTATGCAAATAATACGTTTTGCTCGTCTTCCATCTGAATAAATGTGAAATTCTTCAAATTTCTAATGTACAATTTGTGCAACAGCATGCATAAATCAACAAGCACTTAATCTAACAACTGGACATAGTATTTAAAAAAGTGTCATTGCATTCCGTTAAGATTTATACGTTCCACGGTACACTTGCAACCTTGATTTTAATGAATCGGCACTCAATCGACTGGAACACCAAATCTGTACTCCTCGGGTATTCATACTTCAACACGCTACAAGTATTAGAATAAAAAAATCTATACATTCGTAGTATTGCTGCCATTAGTGATTGTACAGTTGATAAATGTTGTTGTTGTCAACCCATTACTATTTAACTGTTGGTCTCGGGTTTCCTTGGGAAAAGAGGGGTTAAGTGCGCATTGCAAGCAAGCCAAAAACCACCTCTGGCGTAAACTTCGACTTAGGCCAAAGTGGGCCAAGTTTTGGCTAAAGGTTTATAACTTTCTAGCAAGTAAATTGAACGAACCATAAGAGTTTTTAAGAGGTCGAATTATAGGCTTTGGTCGGAAATCGACCTTCGGTCAGTCAGCATTAAATTTATTATAAATGGTATTTTGTATGTAAGGCAGCAATGCATACCTAACAATAATACTTTATAATACTTTTTTATTATCGCGATATATAATGTAGTGTAGATATAAATCAATAAAAAAATATTCATTGTTCGTGACCGTGACTATGAGAGGTTAGGCTGATAAGACTCGCGTATATTATTTCATAACTATGTTATAAAGCGATAACTATTCTAATATGAGCCTAAATAAGTTATAAGGTTGCATACTAATGTATTAATATGTATTAATGTTAATCATACTATTTATTTATTTAATATATTTTCGTAGTTAACGAGCATCTGTTCACTTGACGGTAAGTGGCCACTGCCGCAAATGTATATCTATAAATCGCCTCAATATAGGATAAGAGTTCCACGGGCTCACATTTGAGGTCGCCCACAGGTGCTTTGCTAACCGCTAAAAACTAAGTTGCATCGACTCCTGTGTGTCTTGTTATCCCGTACCATACCTGTTAAAGTAGAACATAGTAGCGCTGATCACTACTGTTATCACAATGAAATAGAGGTGGTGGTGGTAACTCTGGTCAAAACACACAGGGTTACGTGTCACCTGTAAATATATTATTCATTTTGATATAGGGTATTTTAACATATATGAACATAATACATAATAGGGTGATATATGTACATCAACATATATGAACGTAAAAGCTTACAAAGCAGTTTTTGACAAAAACAAACTATTTTTTGTAGAATGCACTCGGAATCTTATTATGTTTCACATGTCTCTATTTTTATATCATTTAGATAACATTTGTGCTAGGACGTGCTTGTTCGTAATATTCTCATTTTACTGTGATGTAACATGCAAACAAATCGGCAGATAACAGCTATCTTCACGTAATTTGTTATCGGGAAACGAAATAGTTTTTATTGTTTGTGTTTTATTTACCTAAACATTGACTACACTAGTACAATGAGAACATTAAGGAAGTTAGAGATATTTCGAATCAACTTTCTACAACAGACTGATTTTGAGTTGGGAGTTAGACAAAAAATAAAGTTAGGAACTTGGTGAAAAATATTTCCTGATTTATCAAAAAAATGCTTGATATGTTTAATGTTAACAAAATGTATTAAAGGGAAGAAAATACTACCAAATTTGATATACATTTTACAATTATTAAATTTGAAGTACAAGAAATATATTAAATTGTACAAATTGATTGTTTTCAGAATAACAAACATGTGGAGACTTTGGACGATGGACAACTGCGGGCACTGCTAGATGAGGCTATCACATACAAATGTCCCAAGGATCGGGAGGGCAAGAGCAGTTTATTCAAAGTAAGTTAGTGGATAAAGAAATTGACTATGGTTGCCTTAAAGCCACACCTGTTTACCGTTTCTACTGAAATTGTCAGAAAACCATACAGGCTACAGGCCTCTTAGAGAGTGGTTGGTAGTGATAACTAAATAATGAATCGATTGTATCTCATTTTCTACATTTACTTTCCTGATATAAAATGGTAATTTAAAAATTAGAGGTATTTTAAATTATTAATGCCGTTGTTTGTACATTCTCATTGGCATTGGTTGGAATGAGTAACTATTACATTGCTTGTCTAAGATTATCAATTTCAAATTTGCTTAAATATCTAATGAAATATTGACACTGCTGTGTTTACTAATATAACTACTGTGTTACTGTTACCAGAGTAATTACTGATAATTCTGTTTAATTGCAGTCATTAAATTTAGCTTTGAAAGGGAATTGGCGTGCCTGACGCCTGATACTCATTCAATTCAAGCACATGCATATTTTCACTTATCATTGTACATCCTAATAAAGGTATACATAATTTGAAAAAAAAATGCAATCATTCTTACGACTCTCTCAAACGTCTTTCAAAATGTTAACGGTGTAATGTTTGGTGTTTCAGGAGCTGCTGCACGAGGTGGAACAAGACGAGCAGGCGTGCGAGGCGGCGCGGGGGCTGAGCGCGGGGCGGGGCGCGCGGCGCGGGGGGCGCGCGCGGCCCGACCTGCAGTCCAACAGCCTGCAGGACCTGGTGGCCGCCA